>VURO01020548.1:2874-16629 GCA_015108175.1 Pelvicachromis taeniatus
TTTGTTTTGTGCTTTTTCGGCCCCCCCCCCCCCCCCCCCCCCCCCCCCTCCTGCTCCCATCTTTCTTTCCCTGCCAGCTCCATCTCAAAGCCAGGCTTTAATTTTGATCAGCGATGAAATGATTGCTCTCCTCTTTCGATTTTTCTTTTCTTCCCCTCCCATCTCGCTGTGGTTGCCATGGAAACAGGTGTGTGTGTGTGTGTGTGTGTGTGTGTGTGTGTGTGTGTGTGTGTGTGTGTGTGTGTGAGATTGTCGATCCCGTCAGCAGAGAGATTTATCACCCAGACTAAACCAGAAGTGTGTGTGTGTGTCTACCTTTGTGGCTTCCTGCTCACACTCCGCCTGTATTTACACACATAAATGGTGTTTGGTGGGGGGGAGAGTGTGTTTTCCCAGTTTTATGTTTTTATCTGCGTGTGTGTGTAACAGTGTGTGTAATAGCTCCCCCCATCACACACACTGGCTGGATGACTTAAGATTGAGTGTGTTTGGTGGGTCGGGCCGACCGCGGCTCTAATCCTGCTCGTGCAAACATAAACACACACACACACACACACACACACACGGTCCCAGGTCCCTCCTCCATTAGACCGGGCCGGGGGGGGGGGCAGGTTTGCGTGTGCCGGTGGGTGCGTGCTTGGAGGGGGGATCGCTCAGAGACACCAGAGAGGGAAAGAGCAAAACTAACCCAATTTCCTGCTCCATTTCCTTTTCACGCGGCGGGCGCGTCCCATTCCACAGCGGGCCGGTTGAACAGCAGCCACCCTGCAGCCCCGGGTCACGCCTTATACCTCAGAGCCGCACACAGGAGAGGGAGGCGGCGGCGGCGCTGTAAATAAATCATGTGCTGCGACTCAAAATTACATATGAAATTGCTGTTCTGAGAGCGACTGAAGTTCAGCAGAAGTTGCGAGTCAGCTCGGATCAGGAAGCTGCTGCTTGACGAGCGCGCCGTTTATTCCTACCGGTGACCAACATCCCCGTGACCCGCACACGCATCAGCATCCAGGAAAGTGATGTCACCAGCAGGTCAGACGGGCCGCTGTCATCGAAGGCCGGTACACTTATCCTCGCTGCTGCTGTCCGGCTGTTGGAGTGACACAAAGACGCGACCATGGAGACGGATGTAGGCGTGTCCTTATGGTCACAAACACTGAGGGCCAATGAGAGCCTGCTACCAATAAGGCTGCTTACAGTAAAAAGCTGCTTCTGTCAGAAAACATCTGTCCGCTCATCAGAACATCAGGAGCGCTCGTGAGGGTGGGCGTGGCCATGTGGCTCCGGGCCAATGAGCAGTGAGCGTCCAATGAGAAGACATGAGTGGCGCCATGTTTGGTCCGACCTCCGTCGTCTTCTGCTTGTGTGGGTTGAGCAGTGTGTCTGCGTGATGGAAGCACGCCTCAGCTCCACTACAACTCAAACCAGCGCCGGCCTCGCCGTGACCGACACGGCGCAGAGCGTCAACCCTTCGTCTGGCATCGCCGCTTGTGCGCCTCAGATCGGAGAGCGCGCCCGCTCTGCGGGCTTCTTCCTCCTCGTTGTTTGACATTTCCCGAGTCGCACGCAGTCCCCAGGCCGTCTTGACCTAATTGGAGCACAGCGGTCTGCCTCGGGTCGTTCTCTTCTTCCTCCCTTATTTTAATGAGATTTTTAATTAGCATGTTAATTGCCTATCACGATCAGCGGGGCGACTAGCTAGCTGGCTAGCTGCTGTTGGCATCCAGCTGGGCCACATCACGGAGGCTTTCCACGCCGCCGAACAACGGCGTGCCGGGCCGGCCTGGAGAAGACCTGCAGTTTATAGAACGCTGCCCTCGTGGCCGAGGCGACGCTGCATCCAGATAATTCCCACTTCGGTCACGCAGGCAAAAAGTAATGAACACAAAGGAAGCTTTAATAACGACAGAAAGTCCACACATTTCCCAGAATGCAACACAAAGGAAAACACACTGAACACAAGTTCAGAGAAACAAAGAGAGGAAGTGACCAGAGCTGAGGCCCGACCACGGGCTGAAGGAGAAATATCATCCCTCTGACCGGATCTGACCGGAAGGCGGAAACAAAGGTGAGACGGTGACCTGCGCGCCGACGCCGCGACCTGCGCGCCGACGCTGTAGCAGGTAAAGCAGAGCGACAGGAAAAGCGTGTGCTGCTCAGAGTGTCTGCTCCGACCATCACCTCCGACTCCAAACCAAAGCAGGAAAGTCTGCAGCGTGCGCCGTTCGACACGCGTCGCCTTCATTCGTCTCCATTAAGTCGTCATTCAGCCTCTCAGAAAGAACCGAGCCGGGACTAAGGACCAAACTCTGCTCGCTCCCATCCTGGACTAAACGTTATAACCGTGTAACAGTGAGTCAGGCTCAGGAAGTAGAAAAGCACAGTCACCCCCCCCCCCCCCCCCCCCCCCCCCCCCCCCCCCCCCCCCCCCCCCATGGCACTGTGGAGCCAGTCCTGATGGATCAGCTGACCTCGGGCCCCGCCCACATCAGCTCGTGGCTCAGCTGTAACAAACCGGGTACAGTTCACAGGGTGTAAGCAGCTTTAGTCTCTGCAAGCTGCTTTGGAACCCACCTCCACCTGTTTGTAATACTTTGTTTGTGTTCAGCTTCAGTTTCACACCACAGCAACATTTCACCCCCCCGGGAGTGTTTTGGGTGGTAGTGGGAGCAGCTCTGGGCTGTCATTAGCATTCGTTGTGCGCGCCCTCTTTCTAAATAACATTTTAAATGCATTCATTCTCACGGTGGTGTAAAAAGCTCCGCCTCCACCCGTTCTTTCCTACTGACGCTCCACTAACGAGAACCTGTAAGAGCGCGGCATTTGTGCTCGCGCTGCGCTCCTACTGACCAAGGCAGAGAGGAAGTGATGCGCTGCGGTGGCAGCGCTTCACGGGTGACGACTCTGAGGTCAGAGGAGGCGGCGAGTAAGAGCGGGGATGGTTTTCCCTTTAAAGGTGTGTTTGAGGGAGATCAAAGGAGGTGGCGGGCGCTGTCGTGTTGTTCTGTTAGCAGGAAGTCGAGGCTGTGTGGTTATGAGGCTCGCCTTTGTAATTTACCACCGCCGGTGTCGGCCGCTTTATTGCGGCTGGCCTTCGCTGACAGACGGCGACACAGGGAGGCTGTGATTTACCCGCGAAGCTTTCTGTCGCTCACGTCTGCTCCTCACACTCGTCCCTCTCATTCTCATCCTGCTCGTTTCTGCCCCAGTGTTTGCCTTCTTCTCTCTAACCCCCCTCTCTCTCTCTCTCTCTCTCTCTCTCTCTCCCCAGTCAGATCTACTGTATAGAGAACGCCCATGGTCAGCTGGTGCGCGACCTGGACTTTAACCCAAACCGCCAGTACTACCTGGCCAGCTGTGGGGACGACTGCAAGGTCAAGTTCTGGGACGTCCGCAGCGTGCAGGAGCCCGTGAAGACGCTGGAGGAGCACTCGCACTGGTGGGTGGATGCAGAGAGGTTAGGGCGCCACACCTGAACCGGCGCCCTTTCGTAGGTGGTGTTCCAGCTGGTGTCTCAGAGTTTTCTTTATTTTTGGTCAAATCTCAAAGTCGATGAGCTGCAATGAAGCTCAGCAGGAAGGATGGAGCGCACACACACAGGTGACGCTGAGGGCGGGGCAGCCAAAGGTGGGAACACAGACAAGGACAGGAAGTGCAATGCACAGGAAGTCACTACCAAAGTAAAAGAGACGCAGACAGTGAGAACGTGTGTGAGACATTAACGCTGGCTGTGTGAGCGAACGTCTCCTGGCTGCTCACCAGCTGTAGGTTAGTGAGCGGCACGAGGAGAAACATGGCCGTAACTCCTCGGCCCTGCCACTCATTGGTTCCTGCTTTGATTGACACCTTCATCTCCCGGCTAATGACACGCCCCCACTGCTCCCAGTAAGAGTTCGTCATGCCCTCATTACGAATTAAACACGCAGCCGTCGGTCTGTCACCGAGGACCGGAGCGCAGCGCCGCCCGGCCTGCTCGGGGTCGTCCGCTCTGCAGCTCCAGGCGTCGCCACGAGCTCAGCACAGTGTGTGTGTGTGTGTGTGTGTGTGTGTGTGTGTGTGTGTGTGTGTGTGTGTGTGAGCTGAATTAATGATCAGTGTGTCTGAGAGCCAAACTGGGCTACTGCTGCAGCACACCAATCCTTACCTGACACACACACACACACACACACACTCAAGAGCAGCCGTTATCTCCAAGCCAAAGTAGACTTGGCAAACATATCCATGGCTGCAGATGGGATCTCTTGTGATACGAGATAGAGGTAAGTGTGTGTGTGTGTGTGTGTGTGTGTGTGTGTGTGTGTGTGTGTGTGTGTGCGTCACCATCTAATCTGTCTTTTTGGACATGTTTTCGTTTTATCTATGTGTGTGGTTTCTGTGTGTGTGTGTGTGTGTGTGCACGTGCGTGCTCGTTTTTCGGAGCGCAGCGAGGATATGGCCTCGGGGCTGCTGGGGGTATTAGGGACTATTTTTTAGCAGGGAAGCGGATTAGGCGAGCGCGGGGAACGGCGTGGCCGTGGCTGATTTTCTGTCAACAGCCTCGGTTATCCCTCAATCCCTCCCTGTGAGGGAACTGGGACTCTGAGCTGCACCCCCGGGCTCGCAGAGAGAGAGCAAGACGGGAGTGGAAGTCACCAATCAGAGCGAGCGAGAGTGAAGGTGGGGAGGAGAGAAAGAAAGCCCGCATCATTGATGATATCATCAGCTTATGGGAAGCTCCGACGTCGGCCGGGAGGAACCAAATCCCTGTTGCTGGCATGTGAACGCTCGCAGAGACGCACCGCGGAGCCCCGTGCGCTCGCTGTGGCCGTGGGAACGAGACGGATGCAGGTGGAAAACATTACACACAGTCCCAACAATACACACTCACATCATGGTGGACGGTGACAGAATCACTGCTGGTTCAAAGCCCAACATGACCCGCTGCTGAGGTCGGTGAAACCACACATCTGAGGTATCTCAATATACACCTTTATTAGTCCCACATCGTGGGTGCTGCAGCCTGAAGGAGCTGCTCGGTGCTGTCGGGGGGGGGGTGTCCAACAGGGATGACAGCTCAGCCACCATTCTCCTGTCACCCACCACCTCCACGGGGTCCAGAGGTCCTAGAACAGAGCCGGCCCTCCGGGTCAGCCTGTTCAGTGTCTTCCTGTCCCCAGCAGAGATGCTGCCGCCCCAGCAGACCACACCCTCAAAGATGGCTGCCGCCCCCACAGAGTCATAGAAGGTCTTCATGAGTGGGCCCTTCACTCCAAAGACCTGAGCCTCCACAGCAGGTACAGCCTGCTCTGCCCTTTCCTGTAGAGGGCGTCTGAGTCCAGTTTACTGTTCAGATGAACACCAGGGTACCTGCAGCTGTCCACAGCCTCAGTGTCCACACCTCGGATGTTCAGTGGCTGCAGTGGAGGATGTTTGTGCCTGTGGAAGTCCACCACCAGCTCCTTGGTTGTTCCAGTGTTGGTACGGAGGTAGTTCTGCTGGCACCAGTCCACAAAGCCTCGGGTCGGTTCTCCCTGTCGTCCCATCAGTGATGAGTCTTCAGAGGACTTCTGCAGGAAGCAGTGGGTGGAGTCTGCAGTGTAGATGGTGAAGAGGACCGGAGCCAGAGCGTTCCCCGTGGGCCCCCGTACTGCAGACCACCCTGTCCGACACACAGCCCTGAGTTCTCGCTGTGGGCGGTCGGTGAGGTAGTCCAGTATCCATGTAGCGAGGTGATGGTCCACTCCTG
This sequence comes from Pelvicachromis taeniatus, assembly GCA_015108175.1. NCBI lineage: Eukaryota > Metazoa > Chordata > Actinopteri > Cichliformes > Cichlidae > Pelvicachromis > Pelvicachromis taeniatus. Next base: position 8,597 of record VURO01020548.1, read on the forward strand.
GGGTCTCCAGCTGGTCCTTCAGGACTGTGGGAAGAACACGATGCTCCCAGTGCTCCCAGTGCTCCCAGTGGTGTCCAGGTGAGAGAGGCAACGATGCAGGAGGTGAATAAACAGTAAAACATTTGTTCATGTGTTACTTAATTACTTTGCTGTAATATAAATACAGCAAAGAGGAGCTTCAGTCCTCTTTGCTGGTTTAGAGCATCTATTGGGACACAATCAGGTGTGTGTGTGTGTGTGTGTGTGTGTGTGTGTGTGTGTGTGTGTGTGTGTGTGTGTGTGCTGTGATTGTAATAATGACCATACTTATTGCTACATTTAGTTTATTACTAAATCAGCGTCACGCTGTTCTCACTGGGAGGCGGAGCCTCTGATGTCATCAGGAAAGAGTTCACTGTTCACGTGAGGCGGCCATCTTTTCATATTTGGTCTGCGGTCCGTGATGTTGGTCTCACATTCAGCGTGAGCATGGAGGAATCTGCTGGGAGGGGTGAGCTGTGCGTCTGGGGGCGTGGCTTGTTGTTAATATGAGTGGACTGTGGGACGTGTAGCTGTGAACGGTTATGATGTGACGAGCTGTGACTGATCCAGGTGCTCGCTCTTACCTGTGCTGTAGGGGAGGGGCCTATGTTCCTCCCGCAGGTGCTTGTGGGAGACCCTGTTTGGAAGCCAGCGTTTCTAAGAGTGCAGCGTGACGGCGTGCAGCAAGGTCGTTTCCTGTGTGCATGGGTGTAAAAAGCACCGCTCTTATTCTAACCAGTGCCTCGGTGTGTGTGTGTGTGTGTGTGTGTGTGTGTGTGTGTGTGTGGGTGTGGCCTCAGGGTGTGGAGCGTCCGCTACAACCACAGCCACGACCAGCTGGTGTTGACGGCCAGCAGCGACAGCCGCCTCATCCTCTCCAACATGGTGTCCATCTCCTCGGAGCCGTTTGGACACCTGGTGGATGACGAGGAGCTCAGCGAGGGGGAGGAGCTCCACCAGGAGGACAAGTAAGAAAACACTGCCTTTAGCTTCAGACAGGTCACATGACTTTGATGGGTCAGAGGTCACACCGCGGGGTCAGAGGTTATCCGTCGTTGGCTTCAAGCTCGCCGTACCTGCAGGTGCGTCTGACCTAACGCAGCTGACGGAACGTGGTGATGGAAGTCGGGGGGGCGCTCAGACCGTCGGGGGCGCTCAGGCCGTCGGTGGCGCTCAGGCCGTCGGGGGCGCTCAGGCCGTCGGTGGCGCTCAGGCCGTCGGGGGCGCTCAGGCCGTCGGTGGCGCCGGCACGCTTCCCGCCGCCCTCAGGGTCCGTTTGGTTTCGGAGTTGGCTCTGCTCCACAGGTGCATGCTGGGTGTCGGCGCTGCTAGCATGCAGGTTTGTCTGTATTTTATTTTGAGCCACGCCCCTTTGGGGCATCGTCACACAGTACCTGCTACTATCAAACATGCCATCGGGCTTCGTATCAACACGGTGTCATTTCCTCACGTGACCTCTGGCGTGAGAGGACGGCGGGGTGGACGCCTGTGCAAGCAACCATCAGCTGCAAGTGATCTGTTTGTGCGTGGGCGGGGCTTAAAGGTGTTTGATGACATGATCAGGTGCGACTTTATTATTCTGGGTTCACATCTGCGAGTTATCTTGGCCCTCGTGACCTCTGACCTCTGTGGTCGTGCCGCGACGCTCTTCCTTTCCCCTGCTGATGTTGAGATTGGCATCAGGTCTGTGCGAACGCACGCCGTCGGCTTTCAGCATGTGCGCTCAGATTTTTAAGCATTTCGCCCGTTTTTGCTCTGCAGTGCCATACGGAGCCCGGTGAGGCGAACGCGGCAATTCTGAGCGCGTTATTTGATAATCGCCCTCAGATAAAAGCTGAGCCTTCGCTCTCGGGCTCGCCGGTGCTCGCCGGGGCTCGCCGGTGCTCGCGGCGATAAAAGAGTGAAAACATTAAAAATGTGTTGCTAACAAACACTTGAGGAGTTTTTCTCTACAGCGGTTAGAGATGATTCTCACACAGCAGGGATATCATCTGTAATGGTCCATTCAGTGCTTTGCAAACGCCCTCCATCCATTACGCCCCCCCCCCGCGGCTCTCACTGTCAACGACTGACTCTCAGCCACAATTATCAGCTCTTCTTCCTAATCACCAACACTCAGCTCCAGTTTTAACCCCGCCACTGCAGCCGCTGACCCTCTCGTCGGCGCGCTACGTGTCCACTCCACAGCATTCCTCCCGTGGGTTTTTGGGGTTGTGGGTATTTTTGCAGTCCAAACAAAGCAGACTGTTCTGTCAGTCGAACCGTGAAGGGAAACCTGGCAGCGTGTGCAGGAATTAGACACGACCAGAAAAATAATAATAATGGCAGAGGTTTGATTGTGGGCGGGGCTTCAGTCACACGAGACCAAAAAGAGCACGGCGACCTCGCTGCAACCGATGGATTCTGCCGCCGGCTGCAGCGCCGTCATCATCGGCGTAACTGCCGCTCACCTGAAACCGTCAAACGTCTCGAGGGCGCCTGGGCGGTAAACCGCTCCACGACACGACGCCTAAACCCTATGATGCGTCAGACTAACGGTAGCCGGGCCGAGTATTTATCAGACACGTTTCTCCTCCTGATGGATTCGTACGAGCGACGAGCTGAGGAGTGATTTTATTTGGGAGCAGCTCGAGTCGGCGTGAACTCTAAATCCAAGTATGTGAGTCAGGGTTTCCCCCCCAGGAGCACTAACAGCGGCGGGTTTGGCAGGAAGTTGGGACGGCGCTGACGCTCCCTCAAATCTGATGTCAGATGTACCTTCGCTCTGTGCAGCGGCAGGAAGGAGAGCGCTGCCTTACAGCTGGGCCACCATCGTCTCAGGCCGATGAGCGGGAAACGGAAACCCCCGTCAGCAGCTTCCTGCCGGGCAGGAAGTGACCTCACAGACACTCAGCAGCTCGTCTTTTTTTTGTGTCACAAAAACATTTTTATGAATCTCTGAACACGTCTGCTCGCTCACTTCATTAAGTCACGTCGTGTCTTTCTTTTCCTTTAACGGCTTTATTTATTATTATTGTTGATACAAAGTGTCTTTAATGTGAAGCAGTTTCCGACTTTTAGCCTGAGTTTACTGCCACAGCGTTTTGTACATGTTTGTATTATTGTGATATTTGGATTTAAACACACGTTGGTGAACGGACGTAGTAGAAGTACGAATGAGTGCATAAAAGACGCGATGGCGAGTCTGACACCACGCGATGTGGCGACCTGAACATGTTTAAGGCTCTCTGAACGTTTGCGTTGATTAAACCGGGAACGCTGAGGCGCTTCACGGCAGGACGGTCGCGGGTTCGAACCCTGGCAGGTCAGAGGTGCCGCTCTCTGACTGATGACGCCAGATTTGCTCCTCCGGCGTTCAGCGCTGCGGCTCTGCCGGCACGCGCGGTGCTGATGCTGCTGCAGCCCTGATGATGCTTGTTTCTATGGATACCGCCCATCATTGTGTTTGAAAAACTATCTAAGTCAACACTTTCAGTGAAAATAAGAGAAAAGAAGCTCGTATTTCACAGCTCACCTGTGTGTGTGTGTGTGTGTGTGTGTGTGTGTGTGTGTGTGTGTGTGTGTGTGTGTGGTTGATGCAGGGGTAAGGAGCCACTGAAAGACAGCGTGGTGTCCACCTACGAGGAGCATGAGGACAGCGTGTATGCGGCAGAGTGGTCGTCGGCCGACCCGTGGCTCTTTGCTTCGCTCAGCTATGACGGACGGCTCGTCATCAACAGAGTCCCCCGCGCCCTCAAATACCGCATCCTGCTCTGAGTGCGCAGTCGGGCTGTGTGTGTGTGTGTGTGTGTGTGAGAAGCTGAGACAGGCTATGTTGATGCTCGCTGACACTGTAAAAATCATCTGTGCTGCTTAGAAGTAAAAACTGGCCGATGGATGAAGTTTGTGTTTGTGTCTCATTGACGTTGGCTCTGATGTCGGTGGGCGGGCTCAGGCGCTACACAGCCAAACACACCTGAGACGGCGCCGTGACAACAAATCTTTATCTAGTTTTTGAGTCTTTAACTGAAGTGTTGTTTAGTCCTCGTCATAATTTAAGCATAAAAATTCTTTAAGTTTTAGTCTAAATATAAAGTCGACTCGGTTCAATAAAGTTTGCCTGCATTCTTTTTAATGCCCACCAGGGGGCGATGGTGAGGTTGCAGAAAGGTTTGTGACACTAAAGAAGGAAACGCGGGTCAACAGTTTCCCGATCGGGAGTTTTTGTGCTCAGTCGCTGATTTCAGGCCGAACTGACTGAAAAACTCACTTTGCAGGTTTTGATCCTTCTAAGTGGCACAAAGGAGGAACGTGCTCATTGGCTAACAACGAGCCAATGACGTGCTCATTGGCTAACAACGAGCCAATGACGATGTGGTCTCACAGTCAGAAACGCCCCTCACTCACCAAGATGGAGACTACAAAAACACACCACACGTCTTAGCAAAGCGAAGTCATTAATCAGTGAGTGACGTCACTGTGGCTACATCCATCTTTTATATACAGGGTGTGGTTTTGGAAAATCAGCACATCAACGTCAGACCAGGAAATATTTCCACTTCCTTCTTCCTGTACCCGTGTCTTCGCTCCTCGCGCTCCTGCCGCCCACGCCTCCGTGGAGCCGTACAGGCAGACGGCTCTGATGAGCCTTTTAATTGCAGCTCGACTCCAACCATCACAGCTCCACACACACAATGAAGGAGGAGCCGTGCACTTCATTAGGTATGCCAGTCAGCCCGAGCAGAGCTGTGGCTGAATACTCAATGTATGTATCTAATCAGAGAGGCTGCTCACACACACACACACACTCTGAGGCCTTGTTGCCCCACAGTCAATTATTAAGAAGAGGGATCAGGGTGGAGATGCAGAGGGACGGCGAGCGTCGCCTTCTCCTTCCTGTCGTGTGCAGACGTGTGAGGGCGAGTGTGACACAGTATGAAATTATGAATGCAGCTTTCTGACCCATCAGTCAATCCACCTGCTAATAACCGCTGAGTGTTTGCATGTGAATTGATGACAGCACCTTTTAGTATGCCTGCGACAAATTACATTAGCTGTGATGCATCGATGGTCGATGTGGAGATCCGGATGCGTGCTGACAGCGTGAATAACCTGCATCATATTCGGCTGCTATTTACAGCCTGCAGCGCTGTGATGTCAGCTGGTGGGTGAAGCCGGAGTCTGTCGTTACCCACCGACATCAAACACACCTCACGTGTTTGCTCACAGTTGATCCTGGTTTTCAGCCCGGTTCTGTTCCCACCATCAAACACCGCCCAGAGTCCTCCACCTCCCACAGAGCCATCGCTGTGGCTGTTCTCCCAGCTGTCACCATCAACGGCCAAGATCCAGTTCCTGGATCCAGTTCCACCTGCTTGCATCCGTCAGTACGACCGTCCACACCAGCCTGGAGGGCATCAGCGAGGATCCCCAAGAAGGTCAGATTCTCATGATGCAATCATAGTATCCCATCACCAACAAAGAGTGCTGCTCCACACCACCACCGCCTGTAGAAGACACTGTCGACCACATCCTTCAAATACATCATGAATACATTCTTCTCGTCGTAGATCACTTCACCAGGCTTGCCCAGGCGTACCCAACCAAAAACAGGTCTGGGAAGACGGCAGTTGAGCGGATCTTCGGGGAGTGCTTTGGATACCCAGCACGACTCCATCACCACCAAGGGCGCGAGTCCTGCCGAGAGGTTTAACAGGACGCTTTTACAAATGTTAAGATCGCTAGGTGAAAAAGAAAAGGGACATTGGAAGGATCATTTGGCGCACATAGTTCACGCTTACAACTGTACGCGCCATCCACAGGCTTTCCCCCCCATTTTCTACTGTTTGGGCATCACCCGCGCCTTCCTGTGGACATTCTATTTGGTCTGGTTGGGGAGAAAGAGATAATGTCACACAAAAGCGATGCAGACAGGTGGGCAAAAAGAATGACAGAAGCGTACAGGATAGCCAGTGAGAAAAGTAGGTTGTCTAGTATCAAAAACAAACTGCAGTGAACGTGGAGGACCAGGGAAACTTCGATCTTACTGGGAGAAAACCATTTATTTGGTTAAAGGGCAAATAGGTGATAATCCAGTTTATTCTGAGGGCAATGATTGCTTGTTAACGACCTCCCAGTTGAGGCTCCGCCTCCGAGATCTGACAAAGCACCTGAGAAACCGATTAGACAGAGAAAAGCTAAGTTAAGACAGAAAGGTGATTCTAGTGACTCAGAATCTGATGAGGATTCAATTCAATTCAATGTTATTTATATAGCGCCAAATCACAACATCAGTCGCTTCAAGGTGCTTTACATTGTAAGGTAGACCCTACAATAATACATACAGTGAAAAACCCAACAATCATATGACCCCCTATGAGCAAGCACTTTGGCGACAGTGGGAAGGAAAAACTCCCTTTTAACAGGAAGAAACCTCCGGCAGAACCAGGCTCAGGGAGGGGCGGGGCCATCTGCTGCCACCGGTTGGGGTGAAAGAAGGAAGACAGGATAGAGACATGCTGTAAGGATGCAGGAGGGTACTGGTTTAGGTTCCCCAGAGAGACTGGACATGTTGAAAGAGACATCCATTAAAGTCAATCTGGCGTACCCCCAACAAGCCAAGGCCCTGAGGACCAAAGGAACCACTTCCTGTTACCAACTAGAGACAGTGAAAGAGCGAGAACCTCCATCAAACATGAACAGATGGGGAGAGGCAGTCAGATGCCCCGTGTCCCTGAGGTACCAGGGCAACGCTGCCACAGGTATCAGCAGGTGACCCACAGACTGAGTTAAGGAGGTCAGCCAGAGAAAGGAGACCTAGACAAGTGTTTACTTATGAGTCACTGGGAGAGCCGGCTCTACAGCCACGAGCCATAGTATCTGCACCAGCTGCGCCGTTCTTTCCATACCAACCATGGACACCAACACCTTTTGTACCATTTAGCCCACGGTTTGTATCTTGCGCACCTTATCCAGTCGTGCCATATCCTTACCCTGTACATATACTTACCCTGTACACGTGCCAGATACTTACCCTGTACATCTGCCATATCCTTACCCTGTACATCTGCCATATCCTTACCCTGTACATCTGCCATATCCTTACCCTGTACATGTGCCATATACTTACCCTGTACATATACTTACCCTGTACACGTGCCGTATACTTACCCTGTACACGTGCCAGATACTTACCCTGTACATCTGCCATATCCTTACCCTGTACATCTGCCATATCCTTACCCTGTACATATACTTACCCTGTACATATACTTACCCTGTACATATCCTTACCCTGTACATCTGCCATATCCTTACCCTGTACATCTGCCATATCCTTACCCTGTACATATACTTACCCTGTACATCTGCCATATCCTTACCCTGTACATCTGCCATATCCTTACCCTGTACATATACTTACCCTGTACATATGCCATGGTGAGTATTTGACTGTATTACTTTGGAGAGCTTTTGTATTTTTTTTTTCAGGGAGCGTGTGACACACTCATGTGTAATCCCATTAGAAATTGTACTTGTTCAAAATGAGAGATTTGTCACAGAAGTGAACTGTTTAAGTGGTAGTTGCACCCCAGGCCACCAGGTGGCGCATTGCTCAGTGTGACAGAAAAGCGAGGTCACAGGTCCTCCTCAACAATATGGCAGAATCACCAGTCGTCTCTGTCTCATCATTTCCCTGTGTTGCAGGTTAGTAACCGGTAAAAACTACATTAAAACGGTTGTAAAATACTGATAAGAAACACAGCTAACTGTGGGGGTATAAATCAGTGCGTAAACCCTGTTATTTGCTACGTTTTTATGAAGTAGAAATGCTGGAAAAAATGCCGAAGCCAAGCCAGCCGCGGGCGCCATTTTGGGTTCACTTTGCACTTATCCAGGTCGTTTAGCTGAACAAGCTCCCTGTTGGATCCTGATATGGTGTATACGAACGTTAGCATGCTGTTGGCAGTGAAGAATGACTGTTTACTGGTTCTGAAATGTAATTTTGAGAATGTTAAAGTTAAAGCTAAGCC
>VURO01020550.1:0-30327 GCA_015108175.1 Pelvicachromis taeniatus
GATCCCAGTGCAAAGCCCCCACCATGGATCCAGACCATGACCTAGAAAGAACAATAAAACAGCATTCTGTCAAAGATTAGAGGATATTTTGGAGTCTCAGTCAAGCTACAATCCATCCATCCATCCATCTTCTGCCGCTTATCCGGGGCCGGGTCGCGGGGGCAGCAGCCCAAGCAGAGAAGCCCAGACCTCCCTCTCCCCAGCCACCTCCTCCAGCTCATCCGGGGGAACACCAAGGCGTTCCCAGGCCAGCCGAGAGATATAATCTCTCCAGCGTGTCCTGGGTCTGCCCCGGGGCCTCCTCCCGGTGGGACATGCCCGGAACACCTCACCCAGGAGGCGCCCAGGAGGCATCCTTATCAGATGCCCGAACCACCTTAACTGGCTCCTTTCGATGCGGAGGAGTAGCGGCTCTACTCTGAGCTCCTCCCGGATGGCCGAACTTCTCACCCTAACACACACTTTAATCATCAGAATAATAACTGTGACCAAAGTTAACAAGCTCACATCTTTGGACGTTTAAAATGTCAGCTCTGGTGGTGTATATACGAATACGCCATAACATGTTTTTAAGAAATGCCATTTTGGGATGTGAAATGGGCTCGTACAGAAACACTTTAATAGAAAAGTAGCTGTTTGGTTAATGTAATCATCAAAAGAACCACACTCTTGTATGTGACTTGTGAATTTTTCTGCAGCAAACTTGTAGCTTTTGGACAATCTCTAAACCAGAGGCTTAAGAAAGAAGCTTTCCTTTGAGGTTTAACAGCTTTGTGATGCTTCTCAGTATGAAGAGAAGGTGACCGGCAGACTTTAATGGAGGAATCTATACCCAGCAGATAACCTGAATCAGAGTTTTATAAATGAACAAGGTGCTTGAAACATCAGATGGTCTTTGAGTCATAAATCTGATTTCTTTTCAAGAGGCTCTCTTCAAACACCTGGACAGAAACAGCATTTTATACGCATGAATAAACTATAAGTCACCTGAACAAATGAGGTACACGTAGTACCGGAAATCTCACCGAGTGTCCACCTGTCTCTGTAAACCTCAAACACTAACCTGCAACGATGACCTCGATGAGGTCGCCATCCTGCAGCTCGTCGCGGTCGCTCAGCCGCTGCAGCAACTGCTCGGAGGCGGGTTGATGTCTGAACAGCAGAATCTTCTCCCCGACGCCCACAACGCTGCAGTCTGGAGCCTACAAACACACACACACACCCGGCAGTCCCAGGTTGAGTCGCTATTGAAGCAACAAGATCAATTTAACCCCCCCCCCCGAAGGGCTCCAGTACACATCCGTACTCCACAAACGGAGTAACGAAAACATTTGAAATCAGAAAAAGCGTGGTTTGAAAAACTGGACACAGATGAGAAAGCCACCAGCAGTCTGTCAGTCGTGATTTTACATTTTCATGGCGGTAAAGAACAAAACCACATTAAGATGAGCACACAGACGGAAAACAGCTCAGAAAGGAGCTCTGAGTGACGCACCACAGGTAGAGAGTGACTCCACCATGTTCAGCAGTATAGAAATAAATCATCTGTGTGACAGAGGAAGAGAGAAAAGAAGGCTGCAGAGTAGCTCGAGCTTTGTTTGTCTAGATGAATCATCATGTAGGGATGATAAGAACACTTGATATAAAGATGTGCACACCGCAGGTCACTTCATTATTTAAACATGTTCAACTGCTCTATCTGATCAGCCAATCACACGGCAGCAGCTCAGTGGATTTAGGGATGTGGACACGGTCACAGCGAGCTGCTGAAGTTCAAATTGAGCCACAGAATGAGGAAAAAAATGCGATTTAAGCGATTTTAACGTGACGTGGCTGTTGGTTTCAGACGGGCTAGTCTGAGTGTTTCAGAAACTGCTGATCTGCTGGGATTTTTCCACACAACCACGTCTGCCCAGCTCTCTGGGTGAGATGTTGATGTCAGAGGTCAGAGGAGAATGGCCAGACTGCTTCAAGCTAAATGGGAGACAACAATAACTCAAATAAACACTCGCTACAACCAAAATATGCAGAAGAGCGTCTCGGAAAATACAACATATCAAACGTTGAATCAGATGGGCTACATCAGAAGAAGACTGCACTGGAAGTTTAAAACTGCCATGAAATCACTCAGTTCTATCCAGATGCAGCAAACACTGCACCTGCTGCACTAGTGTGGCAGCACGAGTGCAGCAAACACTCGTGATGCCACACGAGGAGCAGTTTGAGTCAGTCAGCATCACCAAACCAGCTAAATCCCAGTTAGGATTAAGATATTCCTATTTTAAGATTTTCTGCCATGTCTACTCCAACACTATTTGTACAATTGCCTCTAAAAGAAAAGCTGTATTTTTTTTTAAACCATGGACAGAAGGGAGTACCGCACACACACACACACACACACACACACACACACACACACACACACACACACACACACACACACACACACACACACACACACACACACACACACACACACACACACACACACACACACAGCTGACCTACTGCCTGGAAACTCAAGATGAAAACTGTAAAGGTGCACTGCATGCGTGTGTGTCTGTGTGCGTCTCAGTCAGAGGGGAGAGGCTGTGGTTGGAAAGTTTTCTGCGCTCGTGTCGACCACAGTCCCTGTAACCGAGGAAGTGCAAAGACCAGCCCAGTGACAGTGAGATAAAGCCCCTGCAACACCTACAATTCACAACTTTCCTTATTTAACCTCAACTACAGTTTTACTCCACCACCTGTGTGGGTATAGATTTTACTCTATACCCGAGTTATACCTTTAATTCTGAATACAGTGGTTAAATTGTCATTACGTTTTCCAAAACAAATTGTATTCACAAATACCCTCAAAACTCTGAAGCTGGTTGTGTCACACCCACTTCACAATACGAAATGTTGGTGACGTCCTACCAACACACAGCGAGCTGCAAACACAGCAGTACAAAAACCACTAAACTCTGCAGACAAAAGCCGCACTTCATGCACAAACCTACACAACCTTCCTTTCATAAATAAGGTGACCTTTCATAGTCCACTTCCTGCCAGTTCTGAGAGGCCTGAGAGATATAAAATACTGTCATGATATTTTCCAAGTGGGACTGTGTTATGGGTCAGGGCACACTGTGACAGCTCAGCATCTCATACTAATTTATGTCTGGTTTCATCACCTTCTCGCGTCTGGCTCTTTGCAGACAGTTTTTTTCCTACAACTGTGGGGATCTGAGCAAACCACATGTAAATTAGTTTTGACCAATAACAAATGGCACCCAAAACAAAACCCAAAGAGAAAACAAAACAAATCTTGAGCCTAATCTGCACAGCTACCAGATAAAAAAGAGGTAGACACAGAAAAAGCTGCTCTCTTTAAAGCGCTTTAAATCCGAACTGCAGCTGAAGGTGATGAGAACCCTTCACTAGGATTGGTTCAGCTACCAAAAAAAAAAAAAAACACCAACAGAATACCCACAATGCAGTTTCATGCTTCCTAAAATAATGCCGCCTTTCAGACCCGCACATCTGCCTGTTGTTATGCACACTTTCGCTTTTGTGCAACTGTATGAAGGTAAGTGTGTTAAAGGTTTAGCTTCTATTATTGTCCAGCTCCATTTTTCTATTCTTGGACTTTATATTACAGTAGCTTTGCACATACTGGCCCTCACTTCATCCTTAGCTCCTCTCCCGACTTTCTGTTTCAGTAAACTGTCTTCTGATTGGCTGCCCCTCATAAGCACATTTGAATTTCTGGGAGGCCGCACATGTTTGCTCGCTGCCACAGTCGTGTGGTTCACAAGACCCCTCTGTTTGATATCGACTGATCTGACAACACACACTACTGTGTGTGTGTGTGTATATATAAGAATGAAACATAGATGAAGATCTATTTTAAAATATGTTTCCGTGCCTTTTTAACACTCCTGACTGCTGAAGATCTCTTCATCATCTCATGTGTAATACCACCACATCTCCTCGTATCTTAGTGCTTTTGAGCCGAGAAACGACGCCACCCTGTGCGGTTACCTTGCGCTCTATGACCTCAGCAGCCAACCTCCGGGCATGACGGTAGCTCAGGTTGCTCGCAGGGACTCGAACCACCTCCCTGAACAGACCCAGCTGGAACTGGACCAGAACCGGTGCTGTGAGACTATTGGGACTTGAGGGAGTCAGTGTAGACATGGAGAGGGAGCCTGCAGGAGGAAACGTGGATAAGGTTAATGTAGGGTTGAAGGTGTGTTAGAATAAAAAAAAACTGAGCTAAAGCTGAAGAGGTTTAAAGTGAATGTCCAAAACAAAGCACTACACAGGCCACTGTAAATCTACTCCATCTTAACTTTATAGCTCTTGTTTGAAATAGTTCCTGTTTAATGTTCAGGCGCCTAAAAATGAACCCAACTTCTCAGTAAGAGATCTTTATTGCACCATCGCCTGAAATAGAAGGATATTTCAAGCAGCGGATACTCCCTTCAGCTGAAAAAGGACTTCTGGTGTAAAAGCTTTGCTATTGACTGACATAATTACTACACAGTATTCTGCTCAGGATAAACTGAGAGATATTAAAGAATCAGATTAAGAACAAATTAAAAAGCAACAACTTTACTTTCTAATCTTGGTCCGGTCCTTGTCTTCGACGATCGAAGGATTGCGTCTCAACAGCTGATCAGTCTATCATGGTGCTGCCGAGGCTCATCATGAGCGCTGGTTGGTCTGGTTTCCTTTTTGTGGGGCTCGGCTGTCTGAGAGACAGGAAGTGACAAGAGAGGCACTCACCTCTGTGAAGGCTGCGACAGCACAGCGTATGGTTAACACCCCACACCCAGGCTGTCAACACTTAAACACACACGTACTTTGAAATGGTTAAAACAATTCAGCGCGCTCGTCTGCTTTTGCAGAAGTTTTGAAAACACACAGGACGCAGATTTGGTTTGAAAAGTGGAATTTGCATTTATTGAACCTTTGATTAAAATACACATTAGGTTGGCCCCGTCATAATAAGACGCATGAAATCATCTGCAACAAAATAAACACAAAGAAAAATAACAAAACAAGAAGAAGAAGAAGAGAGACAGAGAAGGCCCGCGTACGTACATCACCATCAGCAGCTCTGAGTACATGCACTGCTCTCCATATTTGGACAGACAGCGCGCACAAATCAGCATTTCTCTTTTAAGCTTTGGATCAAATTGTTGCTGCTGCAGTGATCACATATTATTATTTACAGCTGTAGCAGTTTTGTTCTCCCACATGAGAAAATAGTGCATTAGCGGTCACATATTTATGGAGTCTGCATCTCCTGAAATCCCAGTTATTACACTGCACCAACCCAGAAGTAAGTGATTAATACCTTACAGTACTGGTAAGTATTGATATGATGGTGTGTACTGGAAAGAAGCACTGATCTTTATTGGCTCTTCAGCTACAAACTAGTGTTTCACCATTTGATTTTTGAATACATATGTATATACACACACACACACACAGTTAGACAGTGTTGAGATTGTGTGTATGGTTACAGGACTCTCCCATCATTCTTATGCGTGAATAAGTGACAAACAGTAAACACGTCTATAAAGGTCATACATGTATAACTCTGTACATTATTTGCTGTGAACAACACTTAAAGCACTTTATGTTTTTCCAGTGTCTTTCCAAAGCTCTTCCACTTCTTTTTAACTCCATCCTGCACTTTCACTACTCCTCCTTTCCTCCGTGCATTAAACCTGCACCGTCGCGCACGTTCTGAGCAGACAGGATAAACTCAGCATCACTCAGAGATTAAAGGCAAGAAGAAAAAAAAGCGCGCCTTCGGTTTACGTAGCTGTGTGGCTTCTTTTACCTCCTCGTCACGAAAGGAAAGGAAAAAGTTGAGGGAGTAACGCCTCTTGCTGAGCCTAATTTTGCTTTAACGTAATAAGAAGTACATTCGGTGGATATTTCTCCTGATAGTAGCGTCCTGGCTTGCAAACAACAACAATCCACCAGACTGCGCACAATCAACATTAAAAATCAACATTCAAATAACCAGCTGGTTGTACCGTCGACATAAAAGCTCAGAGCCAAAACAAGAAATCACTTCAGAACAACAACAAAAAAAAAAGTCAGCGAGGACGGACCACCATCAGTCAGACCCCTGCGCGGGTTTGATTACGACTGATGGCGTCCACCCAGGCGAACCTTGAACAAACAAAAAAAGAAGAAGAAATGTAACAATGAGGATTGTTTTGTACAAAATGATACACATTCAGCAACAGTAAATCACAGGAGGAATCCTGTAATGACAGTAAACACATACAGCTGACACACTGCATGAGCTTTGATCAAATAATTAAGAGGGATACCCACAGCTTTAAAAGACACTTTCACTTCAATATCCTGCTGTAATGATTGCGAACTCATTATTTTTAAACATCAAATTTTCTTTAATATTCAGTCACATGGATCTCAGGTAGAAGGTACCGAAACAAACTTTGATTAAACTCCCCGTTGAGCCTTCAGGAATATCGAGGTGTCAAATAGTGCCGTTTTAAAGTCAACTCGTCACACGTGGACTCCTGTAAAGGACCCCTGGTGCCGTTTCCTACAACGCGAATGAAAGGCTGAATTTGAAGATAAAGCGGGATCTTTTCCTAAATCTGCAGCGCAAAATAGGAAGCTCACAAATGACGCACGACCCCTAAAAGCTCTTTTAATGTGACTTTAAATGAAGTCACCAGGAATGCAGCGGCAGCAGTTGACAAGATGTGAACCAAAAAACAAAAAAAAGATTATGATTCATTTCTAAATCTTTTCTCAAATTAATTTTCTGCCCCGTTTTCTGTCTTCTTACTCGTGAAAAAGTGCAGTTTCTGCCCCCAAACATTGTCACAACACAATCCAGTGGAAATGAATGACCATTACCATCAAAATATGCCCAGTAGCTAGCAAGATTGTTGCTGGAAATACAGTACTGTCACATTTAAAGCACACGATTATAGATCAGAGTGAAACTTTGACGACTTGGTACTGGATATGAGTAGCTGAGGTAATACATTTATCAGCATTTTTGTGTCACAGGTACAATCAACCAATGCCCATCTAACCCCCCCCCCTTCACCTTCACATCACTTCATTCTTTTCCTTCATCTCCACTCTCCACCCTTCATACAGGTAGTGTTTTTATTCCAAAGGAGACCCTCTTTACCAGAAGTAAAGTGTAAACAAACAAACAAACAAAGAAATCAGTGCACTATACACAGAGAACCAAATATCAAATAATTTAAATCTGTATATACATTAAAAAAAACAAAAAGGCATAAAGTGAGGTTGAAATGGTTAGTGCTAATGACCCCCCCACCCACCCAAAACAACTGCCCTCTACTCTATCTTACAGGTCTGTTTTTACCATCTGCAATATGCTTCAGGTGGATGGTTAGCGTCTGTGTCTACTTCATGCTACTGGTGAAACTGGACTGGACCTGGATTATATTTAGCCTACCTAAGGTTGAGTGTCTGCACATGACATAAGTAGACTGAAGGAACCGACTCGTCATAACGCACGATGCTCTGCTACGGTGCTGTGAGTGGAAAAAGAAACACGAGGCGTTCAGGTGCAGACGTTCCACGATCTAGTAAGCAGCATGCTCGTAAATGTGTACCTAAATATTCTCTTTTCGGATCGATGGCAGCGTTTTATACAGCGAAGCAGCAGCGTCTCAGAGGACGACCTCGAGTGTGGAGCTAATGCGTTCCCTCCTCCCCAGTGTTCTTTAAAAAAATATGCTGCAGGTGCGAAGTGTTTGATCTGGCGTTGAGCTTTAAGTGTGTAGTTTGGCCAAACCGAGCTGCAAACAGCCTCTCCTCCTCGGACCGCTTTGTGCCTGCCGGATCCCACCTCCCGTCTCCGGTCTAGCCGAGGAGGGAGCTGCGTCTGGATAGATCCACGTTGCTGGCGCTTAGCCCCCTGCTGTCTGAGAGTCCAGAGTTAGCATCCTACGGGCAGATCAGGTCGTGTTAGTATTTGGGTTGGGAAATGCTGTACATGTTATGTCAGATAACAGACAATCACCTGGACTTGGTATTTAATTCAAAAGTGAGATTTTCCTGAGTTAAATAGCAGCTGTGAGGAATAAAGTACCTGTGTGGTTTCCTCAGTGCTCTTATTGAGGAAGTTAAGGGAGCTGGCTCTCTTCATTCTGTGCAGAAACACACGATTGCCATTGAGTTATTGGAGTAATATTTAGGTCATATTTAGGAATGGAGGAGGCAGATGGAGCTGGGAGGAAAACAAACAAACAATGATTGGCCAAGTAAGAGGATATAAATAAATGACTACATAGTAGCTGCGGCTAGAGCGGCTCATCTACCAATCGAAAGGTCGGTGGTTCAATCCCTGACTGCTCCAGTCTGCATGCACCGGTTTATCATCAAGTGAAAATGCCAAAGACTGACTGTGTGTAGTTTCATCGAGTGCAGCGATTGGTTGTTTTTAATTTACTGGTTTTGAATATATTCATCATAAATCCATAAAGTCTTTTTTTTTAAACTAGATTCAGAATGCACCGTGGATTTTATTTACAAGGTCACGCAAACTTCATGCTCAATTGTAAATGTTATACTCAATTATACACCCACTGGACACTTTATTAGGTACGCCTTTATAGTACCAGGTTGGACCGCCTTTCTCTTTCAGAGCTGTCTTAAGTCTTCGTGGCACAGATTCAGCAACGTGCTGCAAACATTACGCCTTACGTCTTTATGTTGACACAACAGCGTCACACAGTTGCTGTAGATTTGTTGCCTGCACATTCATGATGAGAAACATCCTTGTGCTTCATGTTCGTCTTTTATTGTAACAGCAGGTTATTTGAGTTACTGTTGCCTCCCTGTCAGCTCCTCTGACATCAACCAGACATTTTCACCCAGAGAACTGCTGCTCACCAGATATTTTCTCTTTTTCCCACCAGTGTCTGTAAACTCTACAGATGTTTGTGTGGGAAAATCACAGATCATTTAAATCACCTTTCTTCCTCCCTCTGATGCTCTGTTTGAACTTCAGCAGGTCATCTTGACCGTGTCTTCAATGTGTTGAGCTGCCGCCAGGTGATTTACTGATATTTGAGTTAACAGGCAGACGAACGAGTTATGTACCTAATAATCTGGCTGGTGAGTGTGTGTTTCAGTTTTGAACAGTGTTATAATTGGTCAGTATATTTGAAGATGTACTTTTAGCTCTGGGAACGAAAGTGCAAATGTAATTTGGACTGGTGAGAAGAAAAACTGAAGTACCCGTAACTATAACCTGTGGGACTAATAAAGGTTTATCTTATCTTAGCCTGACTGCACAGCTTCAATAGTCTTACCCTGGGTTGCGGGGTTCTTGAGGTCCGCTGCCTTGCAGCTTCTTCACCAGCATTTCGCTGCTCCTTCTCAGAGCATCACGAATCTTACCGAAAGAGCCGCTGCGGCGCAGAGACCCGTTGCCATCCTGAGGGCGAGACGTGCAACAGTAAAACGTTAGAAAAACGCCTCCTTTGAGGCACGCTAGAACAGACACACAGACAAGGATTTCTACACTATTTTCTCTAATTATTCACACTGTATTTATATCCAGTCAATGTGAATACATACTGCTACTTTATTAGCTTCCGAACTTATGTTACCCCGTTCCACTCAGCCGAGTCGTCACCCTCGTTCTCCCCTCTCTGTCCACCAGGTCCGTTCATTCCCTCCCTGCTGTGTCGTCTGTCGCTCCCAGAGCCTCCGTCCTTCAGCAGCTCCACCACCTTACTCTGGTTAATGGCATCAATACCCTGAGAGGGGAAAATAAAGACAAGGGCCTAAAAAAAAAAACCCCAACCTTTTATAGAACAGCGGACGCAGCATGTGTTCTTTACTACAATGTGCAAACATTAGCACGGTGACTGATCTTTAAAGCACTTTGGCACACATTTTATGAGACAATAAATCGTAGCTGGAATGCCTGTTGAACAAATCCGCTCGCTTAACTGAAAAATCCCTGAAAAGAGCCCAGATGACTAATCTAATGGCGGTAATTCAACCGGCCAAACAGCCGTCATCGAGAGGGTTTCTATTGTACCTGTTTGCGTGACTTGCTGGCGCACTCCTCCAGTGTTTCTGCGGCCTCCAGTTTGCCCTGGCGA
This sequence comes from Pelvicachromis taeniatus, assembly GCA_015108175.1. Lineage (NCBI taxonomy): Eukaryota > Metazoa > Chordata > Actinopteri > Cichliformes > Cichlidae > Pelvicachromis > Pelvicachromis taeniatus. The sequence goes on from VURO01020550.1 coordinate 10,140, forward strand.
CGGTACAAAGCTCCCAAGCTTTTAAGGGTTGTGTTCACTGTCGGGCTGTTGAGAAAAAAAACAAAATCCAGCTTTTATTTTTTTTCTTTAGATCTTTTAAAAGTAACTTAATCCATTAATCAGGGTTAAACAATCAAGCCTTAGACCTTTCCCAAACTGAAGCACAAAGCAAACACTCTCTGCTGCTTCCAGAAGTTTACTGTTACACAGTCTGCAAAGTATATGTTCTTCAAACAAAAGGGATGGAAATGTGCTGCTTCCACTATAAAACCGAGAGCATGATGAACCACAGACTGATGCAGTCAGTCTTATTCACGGCACATGCATAATCAGACAGTTTAGACTTTGACCTGTTTCCAGTGGATCCAAAAGTCTGACTTACCTGTCCACCTTGCAGGCCTTGTACCAGCTCCCATACTCTACATATGGGCCCGAGTCTTTGCGTTTGCCCTGAGAGAAAGAGTGACACAGAGGTTAAAAGAGACGGAAAGCAGGAGGAGACGTGCGAAACACTGGTCCAATAAGCAGCAGGTAAAAAAAAAAAACAACTTGTCCTGCATTATACCAACAGTATATCTGCTGCCTGCCTACCTTGCTCTCTTCTCTTTCCTCAGCATGCATCCAGATCGGTTTATTATCATCTGCAACAGACAGAAATATCACATAATTACATTTTTTATACAAGAATCATGTGTGGACCACCAAACCCACACTGAAGAGGACTTCATAAGCTTTTTATTGTGATGTGCTGTTAAAATCGTGGTTGCTCATAATAAACATGACCCAATATTCATGAATGAGACTTCAGTCTGCTCTAAAAGCTCAACTTCAGCCATTCTTTTCTTCTCTTGGCTCTGTATGATCTCACTGAGACTGGATAACCTCATGATATGGTCTGTAATCACGTAGCTGTAGTAAGACTGCACACCTTTGGAGCGGGAGTCGCCCGCCTGGGGGTGGTATCCAGTAAGGGTCCTGCTTAGACCACTCATGCTAAACCAAACCCTGTGATGGCGCAGCCATGTCTGCAGCCTGTCCGCTCGGACACAAGCATTTCACTGCTTGTTGTACTACGTATGATTGTGTATGTGACAAATAAAAACATTTTGGGGCAGGAGATAACTCAGTAGGTCGAGTGTTCGCCCCATGATTGGAAGGTCGGGGGTTCAAATCCGAATGGCTACCCTGAGGTAACCCTGAGGAGGGTACTGTCTCTACACACTGCTCCCGTGCGCTGGATTGGCAGCTGCCCACTGCTTCACTGAGTGAATGGGTTAAATGCCGAGGACAAATCCCTACAGGATTAATAAATTGTACAAAAAAATAAATAACTCGGTCATGTCAGGCACATTTTCCTCGGCTCCCCTTCAAAAGAAGTTGCAGTCAAATAAAAGAAAGTTGGCTTAACAAATAAAGGATTATGATTAAGGCGCAACTATCTAGAGTCCTGTAATAATAGCATGGAGTTGGATTTGAGTTTAAAAAGTTAAATTAATTGTCTTGAAAAATAACCAAAATCCTGAAATGACCCATTTTAATTAATTAATAATTTAAAGTAGTGCCTCTCTGTCTCTCCGTCTATGTAAACACATCTGATTACTTGTAAACACACGACTGACACTCACCAAACTAAGCCAAAATCCAGCTAAGGCCCGCTCTCGTGCTGAGCATGTGAGCACATAAGGGTTTGATAGACTTAGCTGAATAGGCGGGAGGAAACCATCAGCATTAAGCTGCTTTGTGAGCTTCAGTGTAATCCTCTGACCTGCTGAGAACTCAGAGCAATGCAGCCGTCAGGGTGTGGCCAAACCGCAGCCTGAATCTAATAAAAAAAATAAGGCTAACAGGAAGACTTCTGATGTGAACCGAGCCTGACTCGAAGCCTGCTCCTCTCTGCCCAGTCCTGGCACTTGAAGTAACTCTGTGACCAGCAGGATCAGTGATACAGTCACTTCAGTGTGACTCAGCTGTTTGCCTGTTGGCGCTACTTACTGTTGACAGAGCCAAACTCCTTCTCGTGCGCCCTGGTCAAAATCTCTTTGTACAGAGCTTCCGCGTCTGCAAATTTCCCCTGCTTCAGGTAGCATGTGGCCTAAAGAGAAACAGGAAGCGCCAACAAGCCTGATCAGTGAACAGTGTTTCTAAAAATAAATGAAACATCTTAGAAATAGGTGAAATAGTCACAGGAGACAAAAAATATAAAGGTAGTGAAACAGTGAAGAGGCAGAAGACAAATAAGGGTGTTCAAATGAACGACTGTATATAAAAGATAAATGATATCTGAATTGGTCCCAGTGTGAAGCCCAAAGCTGAACGCGAGGCTGTTGACCTTTTGACTGACACAGGACAGCAGCTTGTCAATCAAATATAAGCCAAGATCTTTCTATATCCTCCTTTTTGGCTCTAAAGGGAATCATAATGTAAAAATGACTGAATCTAACCCGATGTTCAGACTTGAAACCAGTGACTGAGACCGTAAGCTCATCAGGGCAATGTTTACTACTGTCTTAAATCGTGTGAACAGAAGGCTAGTTTTCCCACAGACCTTTACAGAACCACATTTTTACAACCAGAGAGGTCGCCCCCTGCTGCTACGCCCATCTTTACAGTCTGTAGTGCAAATTAAGTTCCCACCAGGTTATTTTTGGTTTTGGCCACATTGGGGTCATCAGCTCCCAGTTTGGATTCGTAGATTTCCAGGGCTCGTCCGTAGTAGTACTCCACCTCGTCATACTTGCCCTGGTTTTGACACAGCAGGGCCAGGTTGTTCAGCTGCTTAGCCACGTCTGGATGATACTTCCCCAGCACCTGGTAACAACAGGGAGGCGACCACACATTTGCAACATAAACTACAATCACGTGACCACATGGAGACTGTCTGGGTAACTTGTAAGCCTTTATATGAATAGATGATTTACTTGCTAAAACACAAATATGAACAAAACTGAGACTTTACCTTCTCTCTGATCTCCAGCGCTCGCTTGCAGAGAGGCTCAGCCTCCTTGTACTTGCCCCTCTTGCCGTATAATACAGCTAGATTGTTGAGGGTTGCAGCCACAGCTGGGTGGTCCTTCCCCAGTGTCTTCTCCCTGATGGCTAGAGCGTCATTCAGAAGATGAGCGGCTTCTTTGTATTTGTTCTGGTCCCTGGAGCACAAAACACAAAGCACAGACCCGTAACTCTGTGTTCAGAGCCTTTACTTTACAAATATGAATAGTTTATGAAAAGCGCCTACAGTCTCAAGCCCCCACCTGTACACCAGAGCCAGGATGTTGAGCATGGTGGCGACGTCCGGATGGTCATGCCCAGACGTCTTCTCCAGGTCCTCCAGGGCTTGCTTGCACAGCGGCACAGCCACCTCGTACCTCCCCTGAGAGGCGTACTGGATCACCAGGTTGTGCAGCGTCCTGAGGCGCGCCGGGATCTCGTACCCTCCCTGCTGGGCTGCCACCTCTCCACTCGGCTGGGCTGTGACACGTAACACAGCATGGTTGATAATAAGCAAAACTACCCACTAGAAGTTTTTAAAGCATCACATGAAGTTCTCAAATTACTGATTTGTTCAGGACTTGATCAATCTATCATCGATCCACCCTGCCAGATCCAAGCAGAACATGTGGTGGGTAAAAAAAACATGAAGTCAGATCTGCTGTAGTGATCAGCACTCCAGCAGGAAATGGAGGAAGCTTCTGTAACAAGATTTTCTTTTCTTTCATATAATTTGATGGTCATGATGTTCTCCAAAAAGTAGATAAAGCCTTTTAAAAGCTATGTTTTGTTCTCGCTACCCTCCCATCTGCTTGTTACCCTCTCTCTGCTGCTGAAAGCTAATTAGTCAATCAGATTATGGCTGAATGTATATTACACTGTAATAGAGAATGAAGGTTCAGCACATAGCGTGTGGTTAATTTGGAGAGAAGTTAAAGACGCTGCATTTACTGTTACAGCTGATTTATCTTTGGGTGTGCTTAGTTGAAGAGCTGCTAAAAAAAAAAAATAGAGGTGGGGCCTCAAAATTTAAATGACTTGCAGTTCAGACTTCTTCAGGGCTACAGGTGCTATATTATTAATATCAAAAATAAAACAATGGTTAAAAACTGTGAAACTAAAACGAAATGTCTGCCATCTCTTAACTTAAATGTGTATGTATGCCAGATGTTTCCACAAAGTAGCACATGCTGCAGCATGAATAGATCAGACAAGGCGCTTGTGGTCGTCATCATTACAGGTGCATGGGTGAACACTGCACAATGACTGAACAACCAGTGAGTCACCAGTTATCTCTTCCTGTGGTGTACCACATTCAGCTCTAGCTATTAAACTGGGACATGGACAGCCTGTACTGTGAACCGATGATTAACCTCAGCAAATCATTATATCATAATTCATTCAAACTGTCTTGGTCACATGGGAGCCAAAGATAAACAATCCATGCATAACAGTTGTGCCTCTCGGACTAGTTCTTGTATTAAATGATAGATTTGAGCTTTACGTGAGGCTTTGACTGCTCATACACAAGTTCATCAGTAAAATCCCAATGTAGCCATCTTAAATTCAGTCATCCCGTTAAGGCCTCGCTGCTGATGTCATACCTGGTCCCTGGTCATCATCATTAGGGAATAAGTCATCCAGATTGTCCTTTGAAGCGTCTCCGCCTGTGCTGCCGCCGGAGCTCTGATTCTTCTCCTCAGAGGGCGACACGTCATCGTCGAACTTCTTGATCTGGTTCATGAACTCCAGGTGCTTCTTCTCCTCCTCCAGCTGGGCTACGCTCTGCTCGCTGCGCTGCAGCTTGTGCTGCGTTCCCGCCAACTCGTCCCGCAGCCACTGGTTCTCCTGACAGAGACGACGCACCTGAGCGCGCAGCTTCTGCTTCTCCGACTCCACGGCGCTCAGGTGGCTGGACAGGGCGATGATCACCTGGCGTAAAAGGAAATTGTAAAAATCCTATTAGAATAACGCACAAAAAATATCTGTTTCTTTGTGCTCCAACTCTGCCTACATGATCAGGAGTTGAACAAACAAGTTTGTTCCCCAGATACATATTATTAGGACCCTGAAGGTTTGTACCTATATCACATATTAAGATGCAGACTAGCAACACTTTCAGCATTTATGCACAAATAACCCCTTAAAAAAAGCATCATATGATTCTTATTTCAAAACATCTCATTTATATCAACAAAGCTTCTTTCATCACAAAGCCATCAGGCTGCCTAGCAACCACCTAGGAACGATCTAAGATGACCTGTTTATTGCCTTTATAAACACCCCTTATAAAAGCATCCGATTTTATTAAGTTCACAATAGAAACATCTAATTTATCTACAAAAGCTCATCATGTTGCATAGCAACCACTTCGCAACAAGCTAATTACCCTTTTTTTTTCTGTAATTTACTCACCAACAACACTTTATAAAAACATTGTATCGTTTCAATTTTACGGCCACCACTAAAACCCCAATGGGACACTTTTACTACCTGTGTTGTTAGATATAAAACTTTCAGTGTAAATGACAAAAAAACAAGTGTCTGTCTCTCACCTGTGCCTCTCCCAGACCCAGCTCAATGGCTTCCAGACTCTTGCGCAGCAGCCCCGACTTCTCTTGTGCAACAGGTGGCTGGGTGCAGTCCAGCAGAGAGTTTAGGAGCTGGGCGTGCTCGCCGCGCAGCGTCTCCAGACCCTGCATGACGGCCTTAGTGTTAAGGACGATCTCATCCTGGCTCAGTCGCTCCAGGGCTTCTTCACGTGGATACACCATGGTGGACATTGCCAGGTTTCACACACACTGTGAGGAAAGGGAAGGAAAACCTAAATTTATTTCCATGTCTGATTCATATCCTTGCCCTGCTCGACTCCCTCAAAGCATTTGGTGTTCAGTGTAACCACATCCTGTATCGGCTGCTGACTGAGGTCAACTGGAGGCGGACACGATGACAGAAGGCGGCACAGAACAGAAACGAGGGATGATTAATTTGCGGTGAGAGAACATAATGACACAGCAGATGAGAAAAATAGTGGAGTAATATGATATTTTCAAAGGTTTCATTATGACTCAAACCCTAGCAGTGCCAACAGTTCCTCCATCCACCTGCTCATATATGAGAAATACCACACTGGAAACACTTAAGGCCATGACGTCGAGCAAACTAAGAAAACAGCAGTAAACAAAAGTAATGAGGAGAACAAAATGAGAAAACCTGACAGCGTAAATGAAGGGACTGTTGCTGAGACTCATTTCCTGCCTGGTATCATCCTCTAAATGATGGAGTTAAAAGAGATTGATGAAAAGAAAAAACACGTAGCACAAGCGAGTCTTGTTATGAACAGAATGCACGCTGTATAAAAGCTTCTCTATTCAGTTAGACCCGTTTCTCTACAATGTCAGCCAGGCCGGTGGTCAAATGACAGTTTCTCGTTTTATCGCTGCATAATGTGACTCCTGGGGGGAGGGTTACATTAGAGAGAGCGGGAATACTGGATGTATAATTAAAATACATTTAGCCTAAAACAAACACAGACCAGCAAATCCAATTAACAGGAGAAGAGATCAGTGAACAAACATAACCTTGTGAGAGCGTGGGAACGATTATCACAGCCAGACGGACCTCTGGATGAAATGTTATTTTAAGCTAAGACAAATGTCCCAACATCTGCGGCAGCATAATTGGGCTGTCGTAGGTTAGAAATGGATTTACATAAGTAAAAGATACTTTAAAAGTCAGCAAATTATAGCCTCTGAGAATATCAAACTTTTTAACTTAAAACTTGAGTTTTCCTTCAAAAATTACATATTTAACTTAAAAAAAAAAAAACTTTAATCTCAGACATATTCTATTATTTAAGTTGGATTTTTTTTTGCCCATCATACATTTACATCTTTAATACAAAAAAACCCCAAAACATTTTTACATAGTTTTTATTTGATCAATTAACCACCTCTTAGAATAACCATCTTTTTCTTGTAATTTTTTTTCTTTACATATTCACAGCTCTAACCTAAAAGAATGTCTATTTTTACTTTAATTTTTTTAATGTTTTTTTCCTAATAAATCTACTTTCTTTTTTTTTTAAATCTCAGAATATCAAACTTCTTATCTGTAATTTTTAATCATGCATTTACAACTTTACTCTTATATAACATTTACACTTTTTAATCTCAATTCACATTTTTTCCTTCCTGTGACTAAATGAGGAATATGAACGATGTATGTCATTGCACCAGTTAGCTTAGGTGTGAAGAAAAAACTGAAAGCGCAAAAACCAAAAACACATATTTAATTTACAAACATAATATGTAAAAGCTAATTCTATTTGATTTTAAATATCATTACTAGAATAATTTTGCAGACTAAATCAGTTGTAGTAACACCTTTTCAGTAATCAGACCCAGAATATAAACATATATAATATGTGCACAGAGAAAAACTATAAAGACACAGCAACCCAAGACTGACTGAATTAAAGCCTGAAGGAGGGTCTTTAAATTGATTTCTTGATCTTCTGGGAGGTCTGAAAGTAAATGTAGTGCCGTAGTCTCTAAATCATTAGTCATGATTAGTCATGTTCAGATGAGCCTGGCAGATACACATGTGTGCACTGTGAATCATTCTAGCCAGGAAAAAAGAAACATTAATGCTGCGTATTGATATTTAGAGAACATTTAGAATTTTCAATATCCAAACTGTAGGCCCATTCTGGCACAGTAAACAGTGACTTCCCCCTTTGAGCATGCGCACTGTCTCCATATTGACCAGATGTAAATGATGGGGTTGCAGCAGCAGCAGCAGGGGGAGAAAGCTCGTCAGAGAAGCCAAATGTGCAACATCGTGACTTTCCCTCCTTCCTGGGCTTTGATGGAGGAGGCGCACCTGTTCTCCTCTCCTGCTCCCTCCCTCTTTCACCCATCCTACTCTCCTACCCCCCTCCCATCTTGCCTCATACACTTGACTGCAATGCACCAATATTCACGCTTCCTTTCAAGTCCACCGTTTCAAAAATGCAGGAGAGCCGGGCTAACTGTGAGGGCGGACAAACGAGCGGCAGCAGGAAATGAACGCGATCGCACACCTCACATTTGAATTAAACCCTTCAGAGCCACGAATAAAAGCAGGAGCCGGTGGGTGGCCGAGGCCTAAAGCCGGGGAGGGAGTCAGCAGATCAGTGAAGGTGACCGACAGCAGACAGCGCTGCTCAAAAAACATAAAGCTACAACACACGATTAACACAAGCAATCATATATAACTGACCATCGCTGAAAACGTGATGATGTGCCAGGTCCCGACATGCAGCCGGTTTGTAAACAGTACAGGCCCGATTCTCCAAGGATCTTACACAACACAGAGATGCACATTATTATCATTATCATCGGCACACGCAGGGCTGCACTATTAACAATATGCACACATAAGCCCGCAATAATCACCACATAAAGAGCGACGCTTCATTTCTAGCGACACATTTATCGACCTGGCTGTATTACTGCTACAAATATACCGACAAACTGCCTTCATGCAACATAAAATAGAATCTAATCTGACCCTGTAACTGCACCGCAGCGCCGGCTTTATTATTATTTATCCACAGTTTTACCTTCATCGAAGATAAACGCAGCGATTACTGAGCCTCGAACAAAGCGGCAGCACAATGTTGTGATGCTCCAGACAGACCTGCGTCAAGTTTACTAAAACGAACGAGCTTCCGGTGACGTTTTTCAAAATAAAACCTCATCTACAGTTAGACGAGTGTCAGTGGGAGGATAACGGCATCCAAGGACGACACGGGGAGTGTGCTCTCAACGCCGAGCAAATTGTACTAGTACACGAAAACACGGTCCGCTTGATTTTCTAAAGTTCACTTAGCAAAGCAGCCGTTCAATTAAAATTAGCTTTACTTTGAAGACTGTTGGGTGACGATGGCTAACATTACCACACCTGCTTTGTTTAATTAACACGCCTGCCGTTATTTGTAGATAACCCGTAATAGCTCGCGCACACTACTGAGTTTACGTTAATGCGATTACGGTAACAAGTTTAACTGAGCTAAAAGCCACCTTGGCTAGCTGCTGTTTACGCTCTCCTTTACTTGAACTTACCCAGCTGTCACTTGACAGTAGAGGACGGGGTGGACACAGCTATATTTAACTGTGTTTTAAACGTTAATCTCGGTGTTCACAGCATAACCGACTGAACATTTATTCGGGATAAAACTGATAATTTTGTGGATGTGGTTCAAAATTTGACAGTGAAAACGAAATGGCTGAGGTCCCAGAGACCCCAACCAAAGATTGAATAAACACTAAGATGATTCACGTTCGACATTTTTCAGTCAAGGCGGTGAATATATCTTGCGCATGCGTATAGTCGAATTGCCGCTCAACTCGCAACATCCGAGCTTGTGAAATTTACCGGATATCAGTTTTCCTTAAGACTCCATTTATTATATTAACCTAAACTGACATACTGTAACTTCTTATGCTATTTGCATGGTATTGTTTAGTAACATTAAGGTAAAATAGAAAAATATGTAATAGTAAAACGTTCACTTGGCGACATTATCTTTATATAGATTATTAGTTTCGATAAAAGAGTTTTAAAATTACTCTGGAGATTAAAAGCAACAACAATACAAACACTTGAGATCAATAATGAATTTTATTTAAAATCGCAGACTTTTCACAAAACAGAAGTTTGGATATAGTTCTCTTGGTTTCCTAATGTTCTTTGTCCGATGATGTCACCAGCATCCTCCGTCCACAGGAGGGAAGAAGGCTTATTGTAGACCACTGACTTTTTTCAAACTTATCATGTGTTACGCTTATTTACACTTTATGCTTCCATCAGAAATCTGCTTTTACTCTCCAACTTTAACATCGCTTTATTTGTTTGTCTCCAACAAGGACTGTAATTAGTAAAGTCCCCATTATTTCTTTATTTTATGTCGTTGAGCAGCATCAATTAAGTAATATTTATCCAGACAGGTACAGTGTCTGCATTAGTTCGCTCCACTTCAGAAATTTACTGTATGGAGCTGTAGTACAAGCACACATCTGACAAATAAAGGCTTCATTCATTCATTCATTCACTCACATCTGTACTTCAGAAAGAGTAGACAGGGCTAGAAATCAAGAATATCTTTATTTTTTATTTTTTTAAAAACAATGAAACAATGAAACACTTCCACTTCTCGTCCCACATCTGTTTGATTGACAAACGTAATCATGAAAAAAGCAGAACTACAAAACATGTCAAATTAAAAAAAATAAAGAATAGAATATAACAAGTACTATCTGATATGTACAAGCATCATTGTTTATTATAGTATTGTTATAGGCAAAAGGCAAAAAAGCTGAAGACTGCTGCTGAAGAAACAATGGCATGTGCAAAATACTCTTCACAAGTCCACAAGCTCAGGGCGCTCTGTTCTGAGCAGAACCTCGGTCAGGTAGAAATCTACTGCTTTCACAGGTCACTCCCATTTCCATCAAGACAGACAAAAAAAATTAAAATGGGTGGGGGGGGTGACGGCATGCTCTCAGAAAGGTGAGCTTGTGGAGGCTTGGTGAAGAAGAAGACTCTCTCATCACCAGAGGGACGGCAGAGAGAGAGAAAGACACTGCTGACCACTGACAGATTAGCGATGGACCGAACAGCTCCTAATCTCTAACCACGACTAGTCAAGGACAGAGGAACCATCGCCACGGCGTCACAAACACATCGACACAGGTACAGGTATTTAAAAAAGAAAGAAAAAAAACCACACAGCAACATGTTCAGGACTTACACGCACAGAACAACCAGCTTGTTCAGAGAGAAGGCAGGAGAACATGTAAATGGGGTCAAATCCTTTTTTGTTAGGTGACAAAGAATGAGATTGTGTTGACAATGCAATAACTTCAAAACATGGATCACTTTGCTGTTAATTTGGGGTGTGTTTAAGCTATCAGCAACCACCGAACACCCTCACATCTCTGGATATCCTCACAATTTCTTCACATTTTAGTTCTGGCAGTGATTTTTAATCCCTCTAATGCTCAGCTTCAGAGATCTCCCTCTGAGCGCACGAGTTAAATAGGCATAAAAAGATTACGGTCAATTTCAGGAAATCACATCATTGCAATAATTCGACTAACAATACTACAATGCAAAGAGTATTTTGACTCAATTAGGTGTCTCTCCTAACAGCAGATACTCGAGCCCAGCTACAATTTAAGATAAAAAGTTGAAGGTGTAGTTCCAAATATTGTACACATTTCTCAAATTTAAAAATGCCGTACCACACTTCCATACTAAAATTAGAAAAACCGACTATTTCAACACTGTGAGTTAGTAAACTGAGCAAAAAGCTTACAATGCATGAAGTGATACAAGTTTTGAGGTTGCCATATAGGTGGGAAAAAGAACCACAGCCTCACTGACTGAGTCCTAATATACATTATATGGACAAAAGTATTGAGACACAACTCCTAATGTTTGAATCCAACTGTTTTCAGATCCGTTGCCACAAAAATCATTCCAATAGCCGTGCAGTCTGCTTTTACAAACATCTGCAAAACAATGGGCGGGTGGAGAGCTCACTGAATTTCAGTGAGGTGCTGTAACAGGATGTCACCATTGAAGGTTTTCCCTCTTCGATATCCCACTGTCAGCTGTAAGTACTATTACTACAGAGTGGAAGCCTTTAGGAACCACGGCAAATCTCCACAAAGCCCCCAACCACATGAAGTTACAGAGTGGGGTCACCGAGCAATGAGGGCTATGGCATAGGCATTAACATCAGCACAAAAACTGTGCGCCGGGAGCTTCACGGCATGCGTTTTCATGTGTGAGTAGCTCATGTATGTGTAACATGTAGGTGGTTCAGGACTTTTGTCCATATAGTGCGTCTTGTATTTTAATTATTCTTTTCACGGTTCTTAATTTCCTGATCTAACGATGCAAAAACTCAACTGTGGCTGATTTTACTGGAAATGGATAAAGATATGAATATGTTTGCTATGTTAAACTAATAAATGCATTTGCAGTTTCTTATTTAAAGTTCAGACAGATATAAAGAAGCATCATCATTTAATTGAAATTGTTTTTCTGCCCATCTGATGAATAGAAATCGAATATTCTCGATACTTTTAGCTCAGTTTTGGTCTCTGCCAACTTCTTCTCCGTTTCCAGGAGGCAGTCAGAGCTGACAGCAGCTGCAGGACTGGGTGGTAATGTGGGACACATTTAACTGACCCACTGCTATCAATATATGAAAATTGATTTAAAAATTCAAGATTTAACCTAAAGGATAGTTTCACAATAACACAGGCTCTGGTGACCCAAAGGTTGTTTCCTTCGTGCGTTACAGCGGCTCAGTTCTGGACCTTAGATTCATTTGAATGGAGTAAATAAACTATAAAGTCTCTGTATGTATGGGTTTTTTTTAAAGTAGTACTAAAAGTTTGTTCTATCTTCTTAGCAAAGGTCTTTGATTCATTTCAGCAAATACAGCATTTTACGCTCAAGCCAGTATCTTCTAAAGGAATTAATACTGGAGTGAAACCTGTTTTTAGTTAGGATCGAGCAACCTCTACATCAAACCACAGTCCATCATCCAGGAACCCCAAAACCCGACATATCGTATGTAAGGCTCAGTCTGTCCCTTCAGTGGTTGTCAGTGCGAGGAAAAAGAGGGGCCTTGTTTCTAAAAGTCTGTTATCTCTACTTGTGTCTTAACAAAAATAATCAGTCGTTTACACGTAAACTGAATTCAATACATTCAAATTTTTGGAAATCCCTTAAAAAACAAACAAACAAACAAACAATCCACAGCTAGCTGAGCTCGGTGCTGACCACTCGTTAGCAAAGCGTGGCGTAACAGGAGAGGAATAATAGAGATGGAGATGTGCCGCCGACATCACAACTGTAACACTTTAAACACCGACACAGGTGAAAAAAAACCAATAAAACACAAAACTTTGAGATCAACTTTTAAGCAAAACAACAAAAAAAAAAGGGGTAGTTGAACCAAGAAACTGGCATTAACACTATTTTTAAAGAGCTGTGTTAGTAATACTTCACTGGAGAGTGTTACGATGTAGGTGACACAAGGCAGAACCATTAAAAGCGACTGTTATAAATCCACATATGCTATTATATTAAAAGTTCAGGTGACCTGTACGCTCACTCAGTTTTTACTGTTTAATAGAGAGAAAAAAACTGCATTCGCCTTGTGCCAGTCTACAAAGTGAAGAAAATGACCACTGCAGCTTTTGCAGCCCTAATCGAATAGTCACTGACATCAACACACACACACAGACACACACACACACCAACTGCATGTCCTCCGTCACATGGTAAAAAAAACCCAACTATCTCCTCTCAAGTTACTTTTTTTTTTTAAGTTTCTGATCACATTACATGTATTACAGCACACACACAGACACACACACACATTACCACTTACTGTACACTCACTAATCACCTCATGGCATCCTGGATAAAGTGTGTAGTGGAGAGACCAAAACAAACAACAACAACAACCAAAAAAAAAAGAGGACAGTAAGGAGCTGAAAGAAAACGGGCACGCTCTTAGAGTTTCCACCAGGTCTGCTGTTCCCACTGAAAACAAAGCTGCCCACTCTAGCCAATAAAATGAGGACGGGTTTATGTTTTTTTTTTTTCCCCTGGTGGGAGTGGGGGGGGACGACCGGCCACAACATTGTGCTTCACTGCAAGTAACTAACTCCCATTTTTACAGCACGAACACTGAAAGAAAAAACAAAAGCTTTTCCCGTTAAGTGCTGTTAAACATGCATTTTGCTGCTTTCTGTTGCATATGGATTTATTTCTGCTGTTAACGAGAGTTAAACCATTGTTATTGTCATTTTTTTTAAACACCCAAAACGGTCCACGTGTAATCGTACGGTAAGTGCATAGCAAATAATGATTAAAGAAACTGCACACGACGGTAGCCCCTCCCCTGATGATCTCTTCACAGTAACAAACACAATGCATCACGACACAGCTTTGCAGGGAAGGGTCGGACATTTCTCACTACTCACTTTTTTTTTTAAAGGACACTTGACATTTACAGAGTTTTTTTTAATGATTTTTTTTGTTTTGTTTTTTTAAGGGGAAATATTTGCCATTAGACATCCAAATCACCTACAGAGGAAATATATATAGATATAGTATGGAAGCCCTTGAAATTAAAAAATAAGTCAACAGGACTTGTTGAAGGGCATTTGCTTTCTGCTGATACAGAGTGTGGAGGGGGAGGGATCCATTCAACGCCAGCTTTGTTATTTGACTGCACGTTCTTACTGACTCGTGCACACGCTGAAGCGCTGTTGCACTAATTTGGAGTTTGTTTCTGGCACACGGTTGGTGTATCGGTCAGTTTAGCGCATGCACGTGAGGATCGGGGGTCTTCTGAGGGGGGCGGAGGCAGACTTTGAGGGCTTTAAACCGGTGAGTGGTTGCATGCTGCTGCATTCCATAGAACGGAAACATAAAAGGCAGTTAGCTAATAAACTTGTGCTGTAGTCCCCTTGTAAACACACACCCACACACACACACACTGTACATTCACGTGTGCATGCACACTCACGGAGCACACCAACACACACACATAAAGGGGGCAATAATAAAGTGACTAGTAACTGCACCCCAGCGCTACCCTCCCTCCTCTCCCTAAAGACAAATAAGACAACTGAAGCCAAAATGAGATTAAGGAAAAGGAGAAAGTCCAGCTGCTTCACGTCTTCCCTCAGCTCTGCGGGGGGCTGAGAGGTGGGGTCTGTGTACAGAGACAGGGCAGAGGGCAGTGGAAAGGTCAGGTCTTTTCGGGGATGGAGGAGTCGAGGCGCGCTCGGTCCTACGAGGGAGGCTTGCTGTAGCCGAAAAGTCCGACAGGTAGGTATTTGACGTGAGTGGGCCACTGGGCGGCCAGCTGGAAGAACTTGACGTCGTTCCACTCGACGCCGTCTATGGACACTGGTGGGAGACGGAAACAGCGATCAGGCGAAGCTACAACATGAGCAGGAAATGAACAAATGAAGCTGTTTCGCAATCATCCAGCTCACCTTTCAGGATGGTCTGCTGCTGCTTGGCCGAGCAGATGAGTCGGCTGATGCCTTCGATGACCTGGCTCTTGGAGTCTACGTCCTTCTCTTTGGGCTTCTTCCCCAAGAATATGGTGGGAACTGCAGGGAGAAGCGAACACCAGAGTCAACCTGCTGTGTGATGGAGGGAGACGACGACTGTGTGGCAGTGCACTCAATCTAGATTTAGACTGGCTTGCTTTGATTACATTTAAAGCTCTAGTATCCCACTACAGAGGACACATATCTTTATGCTCTGCTTCTCAGAGTATGTGCTCTAAACATGGACCTGAGGGATTTCTTTGAAAGATTTGTCCAAAGGGTTTTGCAGTAACTATTTTTGGCCTATTTGCAGGGAACCTGGGTAACTGCAACAAACCTGCAAGTCAAGTGTTAACAATGTAGTCTGGCCTCAAAAATCCTAACCCAGTCTGTGCTGAATGCAATACACGAATCACTGTAAGCAAAAAATCTACGAAATTAATCAATTAATATTAATATTACAAATTTTAGTTTCAAGTAATGCCATAATGATAGGAAAAAACGATTTAAAGCATCAGATTTGAAACGACTCACCTTTTTTGTTCTTCTCCTTGGTGACCACAGTCATGGCCATGGTGCTGACCTGAGCCTGTGGATCGCTGCTGCCCCCGCCTGGTAGCCTGCTGACCTGCAGCGAGCGGAAGGCGCTCTTCAGCGTGTTCTTGCAGCCCGTGTCACGTCGCTCTCCCTCCCGCCGCTTCTCTGCCAGAGAGGCCAGCCAGTAATCCACTTGCAGGCCGATGGCGTCTACGCCGTGGGACATGCTGGGGCTCCTGTGGACAAAGAGCGCACATGAGCGACTTTCTCAGGCCCCGCGCGACAACTGCAAAGCCTCATAACTGAACCTTCCTATTGTTCTCTGGTCTCTCATGTGGAACCTGTGAAGAACTTCATTATTAACATTTTTATCTGACAATATTTGTAGTTTTTGGTTTCAGCGGAATACACCGATGCAGTGAGGGAGTAAGCTCTGGACCACTTATGAGACATACACACATTTAACTTCAAAAACACATCTGTAAGCTAATTTAACAGCTTCACCAGCAGACCGACTTGAATCTGAGAGCTGAATTTCATTCATCGTATACATGTTCAACACACTTCCCAAAAGATTTCTGCAGAGGGCAAAATGGAAAAGATTAGATCAGTGAGAGCTCTGCAGGGAGGCACTGCAGCAAAAAAAACATCTGATTCAGTCAGATAAAACTGTGGCTGAAGTATCAAAGAGAGCCTTGATCTGGAAGAGGATCTCAGAGAAACACAAGCAACTCGCTGCCTGTTTGCTTAAAGAACAAGCGGACGGATGTTTAAAAGGCATTTATCTCTCTGCCACAGCTCAGTACTGACAGCATCATTAACAAAAACACAGTGACATGTGAGACCATTTCAAAACATTGTTCCACCCAAAGCTACGCTTGTACCAGGTGGAAACAGTTATAAACAATGATTTCTTTGTTTCCTGTAAAAACCTGACTTGTTATCCTATATTTGTAATATTTCTAAAGGTAAATAAAGTTACTTTGTGATTTCAAATAACATGCTATGAAATTCCATGTAATTACAGGCTGTATTATAAAGTGTAACCCTACATTGCTGCGATAATGAGGAAAATAATAAAACAAGATACTGTAAAGGAATATGCACATTAGAGAACTCTTACCCTTGAACACTAAGCACGCTCCCCATGGAGGGAGAGGAGGGAGGCGTAGCCGTCTCTTTGATCATCCCGGTGGGAGAGCCGTGGGAAGGGGGTGATGTGGAGGGGACAGCGAGGCTCACTGCCACACCCTCCTCTGTATCACCTTCGTAGCCCAAATGGAAATAAGAGCGTGAAACCCAAAATCAAATTCTTTTTTTAAGATCTTTTGAAATTTTCCAAACACTCACCTGTTGGAGACTGCCCAGACTCGATCAGACCAACCTTCACCACCTGGAAAACAAGACGTGATGTCAGCCAAAGAGCCTGAAGATGAACAGCAGCAAAGGTAAAAACGCCCCACTCGAGAGTATAATTCTCACCCCAATAAAAGGAATGAACTTCTGGTAGGAGTCTTCATCTCGCCTGGGAAAAGGACAATGTTGTTGTTACAGAAGACCTAAAAGATAAAAGATCTGGTGCGCGCTTGCTAACATCTGCACTCACGTTCTGTGCTTGCAGGTTAGCATGGCCTCGGCGATGGGCAGCTGGTGCGTCACCGTAGCTCCGCTGATGTATTGGGAAATTCTTCCTGCCACATCCAACTGATCTGCAGGAGAAAATGAAAACATTGAAGAAGTGAATAAATGCGTGAAATGCTGAATTATGTCCTGAGGGGAGATGGCACGTGTGGTACCTGTCTGCGGCGGCTCTGAGCGACTGAACACGTCTCTCCACACCCCGTCCAGAAAGGAGGAGCTGTAGCGATTGTCGAGGGCTCCGAGGTGTTTAGCCACAGGATGAGAGCCTGACGAACATAATGACAGAGCTGGAAGGTGAGAAGGTGGAAGGAAAAAGCATCAACAGACAACGTGTAAAAGGAGTTTAATGAGCTAACAAGACTGCTTATTCCTCCTACCAACGACATCCTAACAAGTTACAGAATTGACCAAAATCCATTTAGTATGCAGACAGTGACTGTGTGCACCGGACATCACTTCCTGCAAAGCAGTAAAACTTTGCTGCAGTCTGACTCTGCAGGAGGAGACAAAAGCAGGCTCTCTCACCCAGCGGCACCACCAGGAAGCGCATGTGGCTCAGCCAGTCAGACGTCTTGTTGGCGAGCTGGGTGACGAAGAACTGCAGGATGGCTCCCAGGTAGCTCTGGCTGCCCACCGCTACCACCTTCACTGGTCTGGGCATGGACGAGTTACAGTTGCAGCTACAGGGAGAAAGAGAGAGCGAAATGTGATCAGTGCAACTTTCACACCTCGCCCAATTGATGAAAACCAAAAGATCCCTTAACAAATTCAACTCATCAGGCACTGAGGAAAAACAAGAAATCAAAATTAAACGAAGATGGAGCAACATGGAATTATAAAGCCTGTCTGAGGAAATTAAGCACCTGTAAAATCACACTGAGACAGAGAGAGTCTAAAACACTGTACATGTCAGCTTTCCAGGGTCTTGTCTTCTCTGATCTATATTTATTTTTATACATGTAAACTAAATAAAACCTGGACACACACTAGATCTTTTTATTTGATTTCTTTCAAAGAAAAGCACATTTATTTTCATATAAAATTCACTGTATGGACATAAGCACTGGGTCATCTGCACATTACTCCTGCAGGAGCTGCTCGGGCGTGAAGCTCCCGGTGCACAGTGTCTGTGCTGATGTTAGTGCCGGAGGAGGTTTGAACTCTGCAGTTATTAAGACAGCAGAGCAATGAAGGCTTTTGTGCACCACTCACCTCAGCACTCAGTGACCACGCTCTGTAACTTTACATGGTCTGACACTTCATGGCTGAGTTCCTGTGGTTCCGAAACACTTCCACTTTTTAATAACACCAATTACAGCTGATGGTGTAATAGCTAGGAGGGATGAAACTCCACAAGCTGACTTGTTATAGTACCATGCTTGGACTGAGAAGGACCCATTCTTTCACAAATGTTTGTAAAGGCAGACTGAGCGAGTAGGTGCTTGATATTCTATACGTGGGTTCAAAGACAAAGAGGTGTGGCCCAGTAGTCTAAATTGGAAAATATCCTAAAAATGTTAGATTTCACACTACAGTGTGTACTACTCCATTCACAAAAAGTGTAAACTAGTGTTAACTAGAATGGAAAGAGAAGTAAAATACCATGGTGCACATCTGAAGATGAGCTGAAGCACATCAGACTAGTGAGAATCATGTATTAAGTCCTTAATTCATTCAGTGCCCAGGAACCCAGTCTGTGGGCGTTTGTAAGGAAGTAATACACACGAGTGTATAAAAGCTAGTTTTTTAGAAAACTTCCTGTGTGGATCACCCTTTATTTTTAGACTGCATTCCATCTGAAGTGGAAAGTCAGAAATTCCAAGTTCCCACTCTGGATTTTCAGCCGTGGCGCTCTCTCAAAGTAAGACTATCCCATTTGGAAACCCGGAGAGGCCAATCTAACCCCAACTTCACAATCCAAGATGGTAGCAGCGAGTCTAAACTGTACTAAAACTGTAGACCCCCGTGCTCTGTGCTGCCACTGATGTGTATTCGTGACTTGCTAAATAAGCACTGACTAGGCTCTATCCATGAATGTGCTGCAGAAGTGTTGCAGAGATACAAGCACTGCGTTGCACTCCAGGTACTGTTATTGATGCCTAGGAAGCTAAATAAAACCTGTTATTGTGACTGAACTGTAATGGGTTTGACTTCAGTCCCAGTTCCGGCATTTGCATTAGAAAAAGAGACACAGAAAGTCCTTCTTTTTTTTCTCCCAGACTACAATCAAACTCACATTATTTGAGGCAATATAATAATTTTCCATTTCTAACTATTGCTCTGATGACATTTCCTTCATGTTTAGGCAAATTTCATGCCAACATTGCAAACACAAACCAGAAGAATTAACAAATTTGTGGGAGAGATTGATAAGCAGAGGGACAAGCCGAAGTGATGGATGCAGATATGGGAGGCATATAAAGTTTTCTTTGTTGCTTTTAGAAAGCAATGTGAGTCACAGGGGCAAAAAGAGGAGGAGGAGGAGGACAGAAGGAGCAAAATATATAAGGGTCAAGGAAAGAACAGAAGACAGAAAAATAAGGCTCAGAGCAGGAAGAAAGACTAAACAGATGAGTCACTCTACACACCAATGGGTTCTAGCTCGCTGTGTGTGTGTGTTAGATTAGATCAGAAAAACTCACAACTTCTGGATGCGAGTGAGCACGGCAGACAGCACCGCCTGTATTTCAGCTGCTGAGCACGTGCAGACCACCGGGTGTCTCTGTACCTGGAGCTGCTCTGCAACATACTGCAATACATAAAAGAGGAGATGTGCAGTGAAGAAGAAGGAAAAAAAAAAAAGGAATAAAAAAAGACAAATAACCCATCAAATCTACCCAATGTTATTATGAAAGCTGCAGGCCTTACCTGCCCCTGCCAGTCTG
>VURO01020552.1:0-13701 GCA_015108175.1 Pelvicachromis taeniatus
ATGATAACGGTCTATCCACTGACCATCAACTGGCGGCCCGCGGGCCGTATCCGGCCCGCTGAGCCGTTCAATCCGGCCCGCGACTGGAAATCCAAAATTATGAGGATCAAAAATAAAGTAGTGGTCCACACTTTTAAAGCAACTAAAAGTGCTCTATAAATAAAGTTGACTTAGCCTAACTGAGTTGAGGCAAAATATCTATCACTCCTAGTGGCTGACTGTGGTATAGGTGATGGGAGCCTGAATCAAATGCCTTCAGTTTTGTAATGAAATGGAAGAAGTATAAACATTAAACATAATGTTAAGCCAAAATTAGATTTTGATTTGATTTTCTCCTTGGGGGTCCGGCCCCCAAGGAGACTGTCTGGTAAAACTCTGGCCCTCTGACAAATATAGTTGACGACCCCTGGTCTATGGGGTTTAGTGGGTTGTGACTATGATACAGATGAGTGACAGATGTTCAGTGACAGCTCAAAAGCCAACCTAAAATGTGTCTTACTGGCAGTTTCTTTGTATCTGTGCTAACTTATCATTCTGTCCACTTACCATTTCATCATTTTCTCTGTCCCATAACATATTGGGGCCACAATTTTTCATCTGTTAATCAAAAAATTAAGTCACATGTTTTATTTCTTGTTTGATTCAACCCAAAATTATTTTCTTTTTAACTAAAGACACAAACAAACAAACAAAAAACCCTGTTATGATTGCCTGTATCCTGTCTGTGGATGGATGTTATTTAGCTTTTTGCTTTGCTCTGCTGTGAATTACAGCCCTAATCTTTGCCTGTATTGTCCCCACCGAAGTTGATGTACCATGAAGGCAAAGTGAATGTAAAAGTTTTTGTTACTGAAGTTTCTTTTTTGCCTGTATATTACTGGCTTTCCCATGGCTGGTCCTGGATGACTGGTTTCCATGGCAACACCCCCTTATAATAGGCTCCACCTTTTATTACATTATGGAGGTTTGCACTTCAGCGTTGAGGGGGCTCTCCTGCCTGCACATATTGATCCAGCAGAAATTCCTCATTTGAGTGGATGTTTTTTTTTCTCGTGGTCTCTATGCATTTCTGTAGCTTTCATGGATGAAACTTCATATCTAAGTTGTATTATTTTCTTCCTCTGATGAGTAAACTTTTTTCCTTTTATTTCTATAGTCCTTTATTTAATTTAAGAAAATTGCTGTTTCCACAGCTGTGTTTATACTGCTGAGTGAGAGCAGAGTGCTAGCAGAATCTTTACTTCAGAGTCTGGACATGAGATCTTTGATTATGCTTCTTTGATCAGCACCATCTCCGCAGTTTTTTGTTGAGTGACCAAAAGCCTAAATGTAATGTAATTATGTCTGTGAGTATGACTTCTCTATACTTGGAGAGTGTTCAACACCATAAGACTCACCTGGGAAAGATTTGTGTTAGGAACAGAGATGCAGAAGGCCCTTTGAAATTGAATTCACACTGAAGATCCCTGACTTTTTTTTATTTATGTGGGATTTTCAATTTAAACCCTTGTCTCCTCCTATCCGCTGGACCTTCTAGAGTGCAAAAACTATTATATGGAGTATTCAAATATTTTATACATTTTCCCACAATCGTAAATATTTGTACACTTTAGAGTTCAACTGACCACAGAATGAAATGTCAGTGTAGAACAGAATGTCATTGTGTAGAATGAAAGGTCACGGTATAAAACAGAAAGTCAGCGTATATAGAATAGAATGTGGAATAGAGGGAACATGGAACATAGTGACTGGAACGTCATTGAATAAAATGGAATGTCATTGGATAGAATAGAAGGTCACAAAATAGAATGTCATCATGTTTAATGGAATGTTATTTTATAGAATGGAACATCATCGTGTAGAACATGGAACGTCAATGTACAAATAGTGATTTTATCATTTAGAATGGAACGCTGGGTAAAATAGAATGTCATCGTGTAAAATGGAACGTGTAGAACGGAACGTCATTGTGAAGAATGGAACACAACAATGGTACAAAATGAATTGTCTTTGTGTAGAGTAGCATGTCATTTTGCAGAATGCAACGTGACTGTAAAGAATGCAAAGTCATGGCATAAAATCAAATGGCATCTTATAAAATAAAATCATGTATTACAATGGAATGTCACTGTGTAGAATAGAATGCAATTGTAGAAGATGCAACGCCAACATGTGAAATTGAATGTCATTGTAGAGAATGGATGTTATATTACAAATTTTATCTTGTAGAATGGAATTGCATCGTTTAAAATTGAACGTCATCATACATAATGGAACTTCATAGTATAAAATCTCATTTCATCATGTAGCATCATGTAACATCACTGTGTAAAACTGGAAAGTCTGAGAATATCTAGAAAGGAACATCATCGTTTGGATTAAAAAAATGATCGTGTAGAATCGCACAACATCCTCACATAAAATGTAATGTCACAGTTCAGAATGGAACACCATCGTGTAGAAAGGACTGTCATAGTGTAGAATCAAATGTCATAGTACAAAATAGGATGTAATCGTATAGAATTGAATGTCATCATGTAGAACAGAATATAGTTGTGTAGAATGTAACATCAATAGAATGCCATCATGTAGAATGAAACATCATTGTGTAAAATGGAACAGTCTCATGTAGAATGAAAAGTCATAGTACAAAATGGAATGTCTCTGTGTAAAATGTACGATGTAGAAAATGTCATCATGTAGAATGGATTAACAAGGATACAATGTTGTCATACAGTGTGAAATCTCATAGTATAGAATGGAATGTCAGAGCGCAAAATGAAATATTCTCATGAAGAATGTAGCGTCATTGTACAAAATGGAATGTCATCGTGGAGAATGAAATCTCATTTTATAGAACGTTAGCGTAGAATGGAATGTCATAGTATAAAATGGAATTTCACCATGTAGACTGGAATGTCATCATAATGTCGATGTCGTTGTAATTCGTGTCGGCAGTAATAGCACCTGGTTACTTCAATCGGAGGTCACAAAGTTAATATTGAATTGGTGTGTAACTTTGCCAAAACAATGTCAGACTCTCTAGTTTTCTCTGGTTCCCTCTTATTCAGACCAAGACTGACATGTTCAGCCACGTGTTCTCCTTAAATTGCTGGCTGTCTTAGTGGGTGATGATGTGGGTTTTCTGCATAATTGGGAAACTTTGACTGGAAGCAGATACCATTTGCCTTCAAATTAACAGTCACACATTTTGAAACATTTTTGGCTGCAATGCTGAAGCAAAACTTTTACTTTCAAGGCAAAGTCACACTTTCACGTTTTACTACCCCTCAGCTAATAGTTAGCAAGTGTTTGGCAACCTGCTACCAAGCAAAGCAATCAATAGGGGGGTTTTGGTACAACCAGTAAGAGTCAGCACCTTCCAATGTGTAGATATTATAATGTGAAAAACCTCTTGTCAACTGGTAATGTATTTTTAATATATTTTTTTTTTCTTTTTGGGGTTTGTAACTCATCCACATTCTGAAAGTTGCATCTGAGCCTGTATATCCTTCGACTGCTTCGTCCCTCACAAGTCCTTCAATTAATTTGAGCGCTTGTCATTGTCATATATTTCATGACATCATTTACTGCATTTCATTCAGCCCGCACATTATCTAGTGTAGGTGTGGGTAATTAATTTTTTTTTGTAATATCGGCTCTTATCAGTTGTAGTTTCTAATGAGATAAAATTATAATATGAGTTATTGGTGTGGCCTTCCAAAGTAGTCCAGGTTTCTCATGTAGCCCCCTTGGGAATATTAATTGCCCACCCTTGTTAGTGTAATTTAATTATTTATGCACATATATATGATTTTACCTTTATATATTTCATAAACTTCAATTCCTTTTTCACAGACAACTATTTTATTTCAGTGGGGGGGTTTGTATTGAAAGGTTCAAAACAATGAGGAACTTGCCGTTTCTTCTTCTTGCTGTTTTGATCCTATTTCAGTCTCCACTGTATAGTGCATGATATGTGTGTTATACTGCAACACAATCCCATCTTTTTGTTTCTGAAACCAAACTTTCCCATTAGGTGATAAGGTGGAGGGATACTTCACAATTGTTCTGCTGAGAAGATCTTATAATATCTGCCTAGAGCAGAATCCATTCTCTTATATAGAGAGGACAAGGACGCATCTAGATGTCTTCAAGTTTTCCTGTAACCGATACACCAATCACACCCATGAAATCCTGTGTTAAGCTTGATAAAAGAAGAGGTAACTATGTCATCATTCCTTGTTTGTAAAGTACATAAAACAAACTCTTTTCTTCTCTATAGGTGTGGCACTGTTTGCTGCCAACAACTTGAAGCTCTTGAGGAGCTGTAAGATTTGCCATTGTGTTTGTTTTGATTAAAACTGAACACAGTCCCCACCAAGGTAAGTCAGACAGAGATGCAAGGAGTGAGCATGTGCAGCATAGATTTAAAAGGGGACAGATCTTGCTTGCTATGTTTGAGCAGGCAGCTAAAAATTATGGGTGGGCAACTTAGGACAAAGATCGAAGCTTAGAGCCCTGCAGCGTTTAGAAAGAAAATAACAAGAAATCAGATTTAAGTGAAGTAAAGACAGTCTTTACAGTTTTTACAGTCAAAAGCACAACAGTAATGATCATTACATTGCATTACATGATTACACTTAATCTGTTAGCTAAACTGATGGGGAGAAAGATCACAACAGATGACATCAAGACATGTCTAACCAACAGAAAAGCATATCCAAAATCACCGTTCAAAATTGCAGAGATATTTGTTTGTCACAGAAGATTATCATGTTACTTTTATAACTGAACCGTAACACTGGATAACAATCATCCTTCCAACAGCAAGAATTGCATGTTGTATAAATCTTGGATGTAATAGCCAGTTAGCTTGGTAGGACAGAATGTAGTAACAATGATAAGGTTACAGTTCAAAGTACTATCTTATTATTTCCACTTACCTGACTCATATCAGGTAAACAATCTCTCAAACATGGACAAGCTGTGTCCATCTGATGGATGTCACTGGATGGGTCTCAGCTGTGCTGTTTTAGTTCATTGAATAAAACAGCAGTTAATTCAATGTCACAATGTTAAGTGGATCTTCATTTACTGCAGTTATAGGAAGCATGGTTTGCAGAATGCTTTGCAAAGTACCCTAGCTACCCTACCTAACCCATTCTTCTGGAGAACAACAGTAGAGCCTTTATTGATGAGTGTAAGTTATGTTTATTCCCACCCGACTTTCTATATCCAACCAACCAAAACTCACAGACACATGCTGGCTATTGTTGTATGTACTTAATGAGTATTATTGAGAATTATTGTTCTTAATGAGTTTCATAGTTAAAGATTATATAAATAAATAGCTGTCTCTTTTTATATTATTATCTACGCTTTTTTATCTGTCGTTGATTTGAGAGACAATGGACTTCTGGAACAATCTGGAAAAACAGATATCAGAGGTTTGTGTTAAATTTATGATTGGAAATCATTTGCTCTCTCACTTGGTCTTGGTACAATATCACTTCCTGTTACAATGCAGTGATGTTTTCTGTAGCTTGTCTGTGCAGCCCATTTGATTAAAAATTCTTGGCAAACTTATGTACTTCAATGTGCATATTAAACAAATACGTAGAACTACTTTATTCCATTAGCACAATATCTCTAAAATTAGAAACATCCTTTTTTCAGAGTGCTGAAAAACTTGTTCGTACATTGATTACTTGACTGGATTATTGTAATTTGTTGTAATTAGGTTTCCCTAAAAACTCCCTGAAAAGCCTCCAGTTGATCCAAAATGCTGCCATGCCAAAGCGAGAGCATATTTCTCCTATTTTTGCTTCTTTTCACTGGTTCCCTGTTAAACCCAGTCAAATTTAACTCACAAGGTCTTGAAGAGATTACGCTTAAAACTTTCCTTTTTGAAAGAGCGTATAGTAAGGGCTGGATCAGGTGACCGTGAATCCACTATAGCTACGCTGTAATAGATTTAGGCTGCTGGTGACTTCCCATGATGCATTGAGTGTTTCTCCTTCTCTCACCTCTTTTCACTCACCATATGTTTATACACCACTCTGCATTTAATTAGGAGTTATTAATAATCTCTCTATTCTCTCTAAGACAGCATGTCTTTTGATTTGGTGCTATATCAATTTAATTGAAGTGAATTAAATTGAACAATATTCCATAAACAAGCAACATATTATAAATGTCATGTAGACCAGTTTTTACATTTATATGACAAAAATGTTGATACTGTCAAGAATGATGCACATAATATATCTTCTGCTGGAAAAGGCTGATTCTTTTTAAAAGAATTTGCTTTCTTCAGATGGCCACGAGATCTTCATGATAGCAGTTATTTATTTTAAGTTGGTAAGCAAAGAATATCACGAGATTTTCCTTCAATATTTGGCCCTGCATTGGCCCTGATTTAGGTAAGTGGAGGGTAATGAACCTGTTGGTGACAGATCTGGGCTACGTCTTTTTCTACAGGAGGTGACAAGCCTCGGAAAGGGACTGTACAGTATCCCGCAGGCAAGGTCCCAGGGTCACCGACCAGCCTTACATGACTAACACACCTGCCAGCAGCACAATGAGGTCTAATGAGCGCACACTGATGGCCCCAGTCTGTAAGCAGCAGGCCTAGTGCTCTGAATGGCTCACACCTCAGCGCTCGTATTGAAGTCCTGGCTGTCAAGTCAATACCTTCATTAGTGACTTCATAGCAGTTCACTCTCTGAGACTGTACAAAGGCTGCCAGGAACACAAAGGGACACATTCCAGGGATTACAGGACATTGGCAGGTTTGTGCCATTAAAAGGAGTTAATTTTTTCCTTGAATGCAAGGAATTTGGTTCAGCTAAGGAGGGACTACTGTATTTCAATATAATTAATTTGACAAGGTGCTTCATCTTTCACTCAACAGTTTGATGTAGTTTCATATATGGCTGACCTATCAAAAATACTATAGACATTAAAATTATGTTCTCAGACTGCAAACCTCGATTAGTTTTCAAGGGGACTTTATTTTCTCCTCTGTTACATTTCCAACATTTGTGGAGTAACACAGAAAACTGATTATAAGCTCCTAATGTTTGTAAGGTTTAAGGGTCCATTCTAGCCCATACCAGTGATCCGATGTGGTTAGATATTTTAAGATGAATGAAAGTTGACCAGTAATCCCTATCATTTCTACAATTTTCTAATATAACTTATTTCAGGTAGTAAAAAGACATTTCTAATAATCAGAGCTGCCCAAGCTAAGTCAATTGACATATCAGCACTTAGGTCAACACACCACCTGCTGACATCTGAAGAGGAAATTCTTCAGGATGTCATGTTCTCATTTAGAGACAGATCTGATGCATGAAGAATGTCCCGTACTTTTTGGAGACTTAATTAAAGTGACATAATGATTTAGTGGCTTTGCAGAGACCTCTGTCCCCTGCTGCCTACCCCAGGAAACGTTTCTCATAAAGAGCCTGTGATTCCTGTTGTTTAAGCCGAAAGAGCCAGACTGCCACCATGCTTCAGTGACTTTAGCCTCCGATAATGTGACCTGTGGTCCCTGTGATGACCCAGAACAAAGACTACTACATTTTTTATTTTCCTAAAGCTTGGCAGGTTTTGTTAAAAGTCACAAGTTTGTAAGTTGCACATATTTCTGTACATGTCAAGAAACACACTGAAAACACCACATCTTGGTCATACTAGACAAAAAGACAGGCCCTGTCTACATACAAAATAGTATGTGCAGCATTTCTCACAAACCTTCTGGCTGTTTAATTAGACTACCTCTGCAAAAAGAGAAGAGGAGGACACTTAAGATTCCTGCATTTCTTCTCAAAAGACTCCAGAGCTTAGGAAACACTCAGCATAATCAAAACTTGACATTTATGCAGCTCCATTCAGTCATGTGGGAAACAGTCCACACAGGCATTGCCCCTGATACAAAAGGCTCGGAATGAGCTCCTGTTTTTCTTTGCAAATGCCACATGCACTGTTACACCCTCGCCTGTGAAAATAAGGTGTTTTTGTTTATTTCCTCTCCCCTGATAGGTCAGGCCTATATATGTTAAGTTTAGTACAACAAAGTGGAAGTAGAAAACAGAACACAGGGAAGAGTTGAGCACATGGGGAGATGCTGTGTGTTAAGAGGCAGGAAGGCTGCCATTCAGATAGCATGTAATACAGTACTTCCCCCTGTTTAACAATGATGTTGGCCTAAATTCAAAGAACAAAGACACCTAAGTGTGTGTGTGTGTGTGTGTGTGTGTGTGTGTGTGTGTGTGTGTGTGTGTGTGTGTGTGTGTGTGTGTGTGTGTGTCAGGTTGTCACTTTAAAAGTTTGTTTGAAGCATGAAGACTTTATTTTATAGGAGGTTTAAGTTTGAATTATGTCAAATGGTTAAACACATTACACATGACACCCACGTAAAATATGTGTGTTTATTATGACTGAAAAAGAGGAACCAGTGATGACTTTAGTATCACTTTATAATACAGCTCGAGACTAAAGGCTAAAAGTATACTAAAAGTATTTGACCTGATTACCAACAAATACGTATACAATACAATAAAGTAAGAGAGTAATGATTTAAGTTAAGTAAAGAATAAATAATTATACTATAAGTAATTTTTTCAATTTTAAGGTAGTGCCGCGTGCATATGACCTGAATGATATATGAGTGGGTTATTTCACAGTGTTTGTCAGGGTGACAGCCTGGGGGAAGAAACTGTCTTGAAGGCGATTGGTTTTAGTAGGCAGCGCTCTGTAGCGCCTGCCTGAGGGCAGCAGTTTGAACAGATTATGCCCGGGGCGTGAGGGGTCTGCAGAGATGTTGTCTGCCCGTTTCCTAACCCTGGACCTGTACAGGTCCTGCATGGAGGGAAGATCATCACCGACGATCCTCTCTGTAGACCTGGTCCTCCATTGCAATCTGTCCTGCTTTGTGACTGAGCTGAACCAGACTCCCATTATAATTTGTGTCTCCTGAAGTTACATATTATTTAAAATTGACAAGAAATTGAGATAGTCACTTGTCAGTGATTTAACCCTTTCATGCATGAACTATGCATGAAATAAATATAAGTATTTTTTAACTTTAGGCATGAAAAAATTATTTTTGAACTTAATTTTTTTAAACATGTACTTTTCAAAGAGTTTTTTACAGGTCTGCTTAGGTGGACAACATACGTTTGGACTTGTGAATTTGGTATGGAGTGACACATCAGTGTCTAATGTAGTGGTTTATGTGCAAGTATACCATCAACACTGACACAAATACAAGAAAACAGCCTTTGAATAGCTGTCCACTGCAGTGACAACTATGTGTGAAAGAGTTCAAATGATGAACTGAGTAAGCAGAGGAAAAGATTATTGTTAAATTAAATGCCATAATATGAGCTTGAGGCCATATTATCCTCAAATATACCGATATAAGAGATTTAATTTTTCTTAGACCCTCTGTGGCTGTAAAACTGTAAAATTGATGTTGTTCTTTTAATAATTTGGAGTGGCTCAGTCTTATCATAACTCATGCCTGGCTGGCTAAAGTCCAAAAGTGTGGCATCTTAGTGAACTCTTAGCAAACTAAAACACATTTAAAATACATTTTTACATTTTTTTACACGAGCATATTGTAGTTTATTTTCTAGCTCAGCATTGAAATGTCCAGTTTTGCTGATGATACCATCTTGTTGTCGTTGATCCAGGTCTTCTACAGCTTACACTTTTTTAAATGATCATGCTTCAGCACCTGTAAGAGCCATGGCCGAGAGTCGTTATGTTTTCAGATTATTCATCTGTCCCGTCTTCAGGAATATCACTTGAACCCTTGGAGGGACTTCCCATCAAATTTCTGAAGTTTCACTTCAGCTCAAAGATCATCTCGCTTGAAATTGTTGGAAATGCACTAAACACATTTTTGCCCATAACTCAAGAATTTATTTGGTAATTATGACAGGATTTCACAGATATCTAGTAGGATAAAATACTGAGGTAATACTTACACATGCTAGCCACTCTGTTAGGCACACCTGTTCAGCTGATTGTTAATGCAAATATATAATTTGTCAATCACATGGCGACAGCTCGGTGCATTCAGGCATGCAGACATGGTTAAGATGAGCTACTGAAGTTCAAACCAAGAATTGTTTAAAGGCTTTTGTATGTGGCGTGGTTGTTGGTGCTAGATGGGCTGGTCTGAGTATTTCAGAAATTGGTGATTTGCTGATCACACAATCACCTCTAGAGTTTACAGAGAATGGCCTGAAAAAGAGAAAATACCCTGTGAGCAGCAGTTCTCTGGGTGAGATTGTTCACAACAAATGTTAGAGGAAAATTGCCATACTGCTTTTAAGCTGATAGGAAGACAACAGGAGCGCAAATAACCACTCATTAGGACCAAGGTATGCAGAAGAGCATCTCTGCACATTACACCAGGTGTCACTTCTGTCAACTAAGAACAGGAAACTGAGGTTCACACAGGTGCACTAAAATTGGATAATAAAAGACAATGTTGCAGAGTACACATTGTTAAATAATGCCATGAATAACTAGGGCCAGTGAGTGCATATTCAAAATGTCAAAGGCCTCGACAAACATGAATGTAAGCTGCAACTTTACTGGCTTGTGGAGGCAAACAACATTGCGATGGCAGTACTATGTAAAACCTGTTATTAGCTTTAAAGAGAAGCATTTCATTCACTCACTGGGACTGCCACTCTCAGGCATCAGTGAAAGAATGGAAGAACTCTTTGACATG
Organism: Pelvicachromis taeniatus; assembly: GCA_015108175.1. Lineage (NCBI taxonomy): Eukaryota > Metazoa > Chordata > Actinopteri > Cichliformes > Cichlidae > Pelvicachromis > Pelvicachromis taeniatus. The sequence goes on from VURO01020552.1 coordinate 10,757, forward strand.
ATCCAACACTGGACAAGATCTATGAAAAACTTATGTTTTTGCCCAAAACTTAAAAACTGGATGTCTCACTTTGTAAACCGGGGAACCATTACACAAAGATATAGATCTCATTAAAGTTTGAGTATCTCTTGGTAAAGAACACGGGAAAGAGTTGGAAAATTTAATTTTCTAAATAAATAAATTTTAAAAAACTTATCCAGCTAACTTGAGGCTTTTAAATAGAATAATTAATCATTGAGAAAGGACTTTAACAGCTTATTACATGGTGGGATGCACTGGACTGAGGATGATTGTCAGATTATCAAATTAAAAGCAAATATAGTTTGACAGCTCTCTGGGTGTCGGGAAAAAAGAGAGTAAGCAGTTATTGAAAATGTGACAAGAACTGCTCTTGACCTCATGAAATTACAGTCTGTATGTTGTATCACTGTCAAGTGATCTGACTAAAATTGCCACATAACCTCTAAATCGTTACATCAGGGTCCCTCTATAAGGGTTTCATTTTCACAAAGACAAGCATCCTTTTCAGGGATTCATAAAAGATTTAAAAAGGCGTTATTTTAATTTAGGGAGAGCCCAAAAGCCTCTTTTTTCACAGCTGGGAGATAAACTGTCGGAGGGGGTTGTGTGCTGCTGTCCCATAACTTTGAGGCTGTGTTCAGATTGAAAAGCAGCCAGTATAGATGTAAGACTTGTGCTGTTCATGTCTGTGTGCAAAATGTCACCGTCGATCTGAGAGGAAAAGGTCAGCTCTGCTCAGTGAGTTGTCAGGATATAGATCAGACCTCCCGTTTGAGCTTTCGCCTCTTTTTTGACTTTAGATATTTTTATGACTGACTGATTTAACAGAAAGGCTTTTTTTTCTCTTTCTCTTAGAATCTGTGTCACTGTGGAAGCTGCTGCTGATGCTGCTGTTTTTAAACATATTCAGAATCATCCAAAAACGTAGACTTTGTGTTTTCGGTCTGGTGCCCTGCTGACTCTGAGCAAACATTATAGCAGGGATTGGAGAAATCTGCTGCTACCACACATTTTAACTTTCTAACATAAAAAGGCTCCACACACACACAAAAAACTCATTTTTTTTCAACAGAAAGAATGAAACCAAGTTTTTTGTTGTTTTAAACAGTTTTTATTGATTTTTTGCTGCTTTCTTGTTAATAGGGGGAAAACAGAAAATGTAGTTAAAAAACAACAACAACAACAACAACATGTGTGTGTTGAAAGTGGATTTTGTGTGTGTGTGTGTGTCAGAGTACTTATGACCCCTGAGAATTACAAACATAAGCCAGTTTCCCAAGGAAAATCTTAAACTAGTGATTCCCACACAGGGAGGCTGTCGGAGTCCTGGCTGTGCAGAGAACTTAAGCCAGTGTCTGAATCGTCGTCGTTCACATTGTGAGTTTTTGACAACCCCCTGGCTTGCTCCACCCACCCGTTTTTTCTCTCCAAAGTGCTCATCATCCCCGTCTTAACGTCTGCCCCGTGGCTATATCTCTTCTTAGTGTCTGTCCCCTCCTCCATGCCCAAAGTGTTCACTTTCTCCAGCAAATCCCTTATCTCCCTCTCCCTCTCCCCGCAAATCTGCTCGGTCAGCTCCAAATCGCTCCTAATAGCTTCTAAATCCGCGTTGAGGCGCAGACCGATGTATAAACTGGCATTTAACTGCGTTTTGATCCTCTCTTCTTCCAAAAGCTGCTCGTTATCTGGTGATGTTTCCACTTCGGTGCTGAAAAGGAATGGCGAGTCATCCCCGGACTCCAAGACTTTACGTTGCAGCTCCTCCTTCCTCCGCTGCATCCAGCGGTGGTTCAGCTCATCCTGGATCTTCCCTGTGATCATGTCTATAATGGTTTCCTGCTCCCACAACTCCTCCTGTAGTCTAACCACCTCCTCACAGTGTCGGAAATACTTTTCAAGCTTGGCCAAAGTGTCGGATGAACGCAGATTTTCCACTTCGTGGCTGGAAGCCGTAGCGACACCCACCAAATACGTGTTTTGAACGTAATTGGCCCCGTGCCTTTTAATTCTGTCCATGTGCACCTTCCCCTCGCACCTTTCAATCTCTGCGTCCAGCTCTGTAATCCTCTGAATCTGCTGTCGGATTGTATGATCCTGAGAAACCACAGAATGAACCAAAGTTTCCATCTTCTCCGCGCAGGACGCGTCTCTGCGCGCCGCCTTCGTTCTCTTTTTATTGATCTTCTCCAACTTTCTAAAAGCTTTCCTGACTATCCGACGCTGTTTCTCAGGTGAGATGGAACTCACGGCACACCGCGCGGTCCCTTTCATAATACATGGGCTTTGTTTGCTGAGCACCACGCGCGCCTCTGCGCTTCGGTTTCCGTGGCTCTCCAAAGACGCTTCGCTCTTCACCAGCACGAACTTGACGTTTCTCTGCTCGTCTCCCCAGGCGACCCAAAGCCGCAAAATTCTAGTTTGATTTGGCAAAATCCTCTCGCATCCCCTCCATTTCTCCACGATGCAATAGGACTGCGCCGCGCAAAGCCCTTGTTGGGAGTTTTGGTCTTCAAGAAGCACTTTGATAACATCTGCGCAAGTTGTGCGCTTTGACAAGCCGAGGACGAGCTTTTCCTCTCGGCAGACCCACACTGATATGTTATTCTCCCCCGACTCCATCTCATAATTTCTGCTAAACTCTATCTCTTCAAAACAACAGTAGATTTAGACATTTAAATCCTCTCGTCGAAAGAAAAGTTCATCAGTGTTCATTCCCGTGTCCAGGGCATGCGCGCTGCGTCCAAGTCGCATCTGCAAAGTTGCAGTCAGAACTGGAGGTGTCTCTGTCTGTGTCCCTGGAGCGCATAAGTTAAGGAAAACACTTTGCGCACCGGTATTCCCAGTTTTGACTGCCACTGCTTTGATCACATGACCCCCCCCCCCCCCCCCCCCCCACCTTTTTTTTTCTTTTTTCCTTTTTACTA
>VURO01020552.1:36639-61258 GCA_015108175.1 Pelvicachromis taeniatus
TTTTTTTGGAAAAAAATTTTAAAAAAAAAAAAAAAAAAAAAAGTGACCCGTCCACATTTAGGACTAAAAACATTTCAGATGCAGCTCTGCTTTCGTGCCTGAATTTCACCAGGTGCAGTATTTTCCATAAAAAGAAAAAATGCTTTCCACAGGAAAAATAAATAAATACAAATCTTTGAAGCAAATGAAAATTTGTGTGTGTGTGTGTGGGTGGGGGGGGGATATGCTGACCCAATAATTTACAGCACTAACACTGATTTAGTAAATCCACTTTACAATTCTAATAAACTGTTTAACTGAAGTCCTGTTAATTTAATTTGCAGTGAATTCACATGCATTAAGGGAAGTAAAGGCAATAAAGACTCCTTCTTGATTCTTCTGCTTTCAAGCACCCATCTGCAATGAGCACTGATAATTTACATACACAGGTTAGAGAATTTAATACTTAAAATATCTGATTACATTACTTTTACATCAGATTTGAAGATAACCAATTCATTTTATTTAACATGAACATTGTAGTCATTGTGTAGGATTTTCTTTTCTAGTTTTTAAATCAGCCTGATGATTTTACTGATAATATTATTGACAGGACTTTAAAGGTTAGCTGGAAATACCCAGAGGTGAAGATCTTTTTGTCTGAATGGATTATTTCTTTTTGTTATTAGTATTATGAGTTTGAAAGTGAGCCCTGTAAGGGTTAAGTAAAGGCCTTGCAGCAAAGCTGTGAGAGGGCTAAGGAAATTAACTCTTTATGGGGTGTTCCTGTCAATCAAAGTAAAAAAGCAAAATGGCAAAAGGATTAAATATTTATAGCGTCACCCCTGAGCAGATTTGTTCTGTTCAGCAGCTGGAGCCCTAAAACTGGTCAGAGTGAGCCTTCCCTCTGAATCTGAATGACTCTGGAGGATCTGACACATATGAATGGCACTCCAGCAGAAGCCCCACAAAGAGATGGCAACTCAACTTTCTCTGGATCGTCCCCAAGTAGCTGATTCCTCATTCCGTCAGAAATCCAATTTGGCCCTCAGCAACCTTTCTCCAAGAACCTTCGGATAGACTCCCTCTTTTGTGAATAACAATGGGGTGCATTATCACAGGCCAATACGAACCAACCTCAGAAAAAGTAATAAAACCGGCACTTTTTAAATCAACTTAAAGACTTAAACTTTCCAACAATAATAACAATAACTGTGGTTTAATTGAAAGAGCCCAAATATTTTTGTGAAACTAAACCTAAAAGTCTGCCCAGTTAGGCTGATGCTAAATATTTCATTATTTTGTTACTTTTCTTTAATTTAAATTCAATTCAATTCAATTTTATTTATATAGCAACAAATCACAACAACAGTCGCCTCAAGGCGCTTTACATTGTAAGGTAGACCCTACAATAATACATACAGTGAAAAACCCAACAATCATATGACCCCCTATGAGCAAGTATATAAAGTATTTATTTTCACTTACAGTTCTGGTCAAAAAGATTGAAATTTACTATTTTACAGTGCAAGAAATCACATAATCAAAATTCCCTTTCATTTAATAATTTCAATAATTATCTAAACTTAATTTCTGCTGTATGGCGAAATTGTAAGACCAATCACATGATGAATATAGCAGTAAAAGAAACTGTTCTTATAAGCTGAACACACTTTATAAAGCACTGTTTGACACTGGCAAACATATTGATATGCTGATATATGCTCACACTGTAAATTACTGTCATTAGAAGTTTTATTGGGTGCGTGTCATGACTCAAAAGCCATTATCCGAGGTTGATATCTGTGGGGTTAAAGAAACCAGTGTCTTGACATCTAAAGAACTGGTCCACAACGAGCACGACCATCAAAGACACAAACATTAAGATTCTGGCCAATGACGTCTTTTTATCTTCACTACTAACTGTAGCCAAAAGTTATGTGTAAAATTGAGAATAACAGTGTTCAAGCATTAGTCAGATCAAATGTAAGAGCTGGAAGAGGCACTATGTAGCTTTTTGTTACATTATTTCATAAAAAAAAAAAAAAAGAAAAAAATCAATTCCCTCCTTTAGCCTGTTGATACAAAGTGCCTCATAGAAGAACAGAAACATAGAAAAGATTTCCAATGCAGAAAAAGAAAGATTTTGACTTTGTGTATGCACATTTCAGGCTTTACATTCTTTTATCCTGCTGAACAAAGCAGTATTTACAGACACTGCTAGAACGTCATTCACAACACTTGAAATCCAAACATCATATAGAACTAAAGGAACAGACAATAAAAGCCAGTCTTACTGCTTCAGAGAGCTGTATACTGGTGGATCACCAACACTTAAGTGACATTTGAGTCAAATACTTTGCTCGCTGAACTTAACATTTAATAATTATCTTGTCAAAAACATTTGCCAGCTGAGGTCTTCTTCTATCCCTCCTCTGCACATGTCCAAACTATCTCAACCTTGCCTGTCTTACTTTGCCTCCAAACTGCTCAAGCTGAGCTTTCCCTCAGACTGTAAATGCATAATTAATTCACCAAAACAGTGGCATATTAATTTCCTGTCAAGTGACTGCAGTGGTGAACTGACCGACTGTTTGAAGAATATTTGAAAAGCTTTTCTTCAAATCATAAAGTTTAAGGAATTAGGATTACTGACATAAATGCAACACAGAATAAGATCAGCTTAATGCAGATCTAATTTAAGGAGTAAGACAGATCCTCAGCTAAAATTCATTTTTAGACTAACATTTCTCTTTACCCTATCAAACTGACCTAATTTAAAAATCAGTTACACACAGCAAAAATAAATAAATAAATACATAAAATAAAATCCTTATATCTAAAGCATAAGAGAATTCCTCGTGGCTTTATCATCTGCCATGCAAATTTTCATGATAAATGTTCAGTGGCAATCATAAGTAAAGCAGTGCTGAATCTTTACTGGCAAGTAAACATGAAGGTTTGTCATTGAATATATAATCATAACCTTTATTAACCTGTGGAACAAAAAATGCCAAAGCTAATTTTAGTAATGGCATATTAAACATTTTGCCTGGCTCGATTGCAACCTCCTGAGGAGCAAGAACAATAGTTTACAGCTCTTTGTGAGTTTTTTTTCCCCCCTTCCTCTTTCTAAAAGCTTTCATTTCCTGTAACAACACTTTTTTCTCTCTCATGCAGGCACAACCTCAGTCACATCTGGCCCAGCACTTTGCCATGAGACAGCGGCGGGCTTGGCAGAGAAGCAGTCGGCAGACTGCCCACATGTGTGTGACTTGTACCGCTCGACTGTCTGTGTTTAGCTAGGCCTTGACCGGGCAGCCTCACAGAACAGAAGGCAACACACAGTAATGACCAGCACATTTTGAAGAAGAACCATAGATTAAGGCTGCACATTATCAGCGGCCATATTAATAAGAAACACAGAGATCATCTCTCAGTGCATCTGTATGCACTTTTTCTTGTTGGACAATTATTTAAGCTGCTTCACAGCCTTTGAAAGGTAGACAGAGCACGAACAACTAGCTGATGAGCAATAAACCAAACATGAAAATACTAATCAATAGCATTTGTTGATAGCTTTGAATTGTCTCTTAATTATTGTTTCGATTAGTGGTTGGTGACATAAGACATCTGGTGACATCATCCTGTACCGTTCGTGAAAAAGGGGTTGGGCCTATTTGACCAAATGATTAATGAATGAAAATAATTAGCTGCACACAGTGCATTATTCAATGCACCTCTTATTACTGACAAGCTACAAAGCTTTGCATTAGCTTTTTAGATTAGTTAGTTATTTAAACTTCTACCCAGTCGTGTTTGTTTCCTTATGTGCGTGTGTGCGCGCGTGTGTGCCTGTGTCGTGAGCCAACACAAAGGCCCCAGCTTTCCTGTCATCCGTGATAGATGACTCAAGGGTCTCAGGCAGACATTAGCATCATAATAGACTAAACCAACAATATGAAGGCATTCGTCCCAGGTTTTGGGAATAGTAGGCAGGGGCAGGAAGCCTTTTACTTGAAATATCAATGGGAAACCACAGTTTGCCAACTGAAGGAGAACCTGAGACTTCAAAGAATAATTGACAGTGCCCTTTTTGGAGGGGAGACAGCATGCTATCAGTTTAGCATTATGTTAGCCCTTAGCGAGAGGTCAAAGACTATGCGCACAACCTCTGTGATGAATAATCTTAAAGGAACAAAAATCACATGCAATTGATATGGCGAGAACACAATATGTCAGTTATATAAGCTTAAACAATTACAACTAAATATAAAATGCCTGCCGCTGGCCAGACCTGGCAGGTGTTTCCTGATGAAAGTGTTGCACCAACATTTACAAGTTTATTCCTGTCCATTTGATAACAATCCAGGTCACAGCTCTGCTGCAGTCAAGCCTTTTCAGCTATGAAATCTCTTGTAGAAGACACAAGATAATATCAGCTCATCATAACATCTGACTCCAGTCCACCAGCTGCTTGTACAAGTGCTTTCCCTCCCTGCATTGTTAGGCTCTCAGACTGGCAGTGCGAGTCCATAAGAAAGACTTCAAGGCCAGACACTGCATGCGTGACGCCACAATGATCACAAACACTACTGCCATTCTCTGTGACACAATAGAAATCTCTCCTCCTCCTACACACTCACACTGTCTCACAAACACAAACCATCCCAGTGCCTGTGGGTGAAAATGGAAAGCTTCAAGCTTCAGCTTCTCATAAACTGACACTGCATGTATGCGTTTTATTTACCCACTAATTATATAACAGGAAGTACACTGCACACAAATAAAAGCGTTTATTGTTGTAGTGTACGCAATGTATTTTTGTTATGCTCTGGAGTTTAACTTGTTAGAAATTAACGCTTTCTTGATCCAGTGGAAGGTGATTATTATGGCAGTCTCTTAACATACTATAATTTACACATAGCAGTCTCTAAATTCTCTCATAAAACTCTCACGGGCTTTTTCAGTTCTGGCCTCACATGAACACGGGTGTTCCACCCATATCCACAGGAAACAACTCAATTCAGTCTGCATTTAGACAAGAAAAGCAGGGATGTAAAAATAAGAAAGCCTACAATTAAGAGCCATTCATTTACTTCAAAGCCTGACAATTTCTAAACTGACAGAGAGGGAAAACACTGACTGGGTTTTCTATTTTTTTGTGATTTTATTTAGTCTGATATTACCATTTGTTACGCGCTGAGGCACTGCTGAGCGTCTTGGTTCTTAAATGTGTGTGCTAATTTACAGAAAAGGTGAACAACATCTTGACTGGTTAAGAAAGTGGAAGTACTTTGTGAGTAAATCCAAAGGTTTTTTTTTTACCGTGTTATTTCACCAAATCTTGCAGTGCAAATTTTCCATAAAGTTGCAAGTCATACTGTGATATTAGTGGCCCTTCACTGAACTGTTCAAGCTGAATATGCATTTGTTTTTTCCCTCCTGAGCTGGTGAGTGAGGTGTATCTGGAAGTCCTCTAGATCTGTATGTTTGTTTGACTTTTGAAAAAAAACCTTAAAAATCTAAAAATTCACCTCTGCTCTGCCATCTCACAGACCTTTCCTGCAGATTCCTGATCTGAACTGGATTACATGATATTAACTTTTCAACATCCATCATGTTTAATTTTCATACAAAGCCAAATAGGGAATTTTACACTGATAACTAATAAAGTCTGTAGAGAGTTTCTTACATTGAAAAACAGCATACTGGGTTTAAAATGCTGTTGCATACTGCCCTTCTTCAGTAGAGCCATACTCAAACTGTAGATGCAACAGACTGATTGCAATTGTCAATAACCAACAAAAAAATAATTAATCCTCCTCCCATTCTTCTGCCATATTTGTGGTTACTCATTTAGTAAACGCTCTAGTCAATCACAGGCAGCTGGCCACTCCTCCAGTTTGACACTGGGGTGATTATTGACAGCAAGTCTCATGTTAATAAGATGTCCTGGGTAATAACCAGCCAGCAGCTCACCTTTGCCCAGAAAGTCAAAGCTGATCGGTTGTATGTTGTTTCTTAAACAATTTAAAGTTTTATTTAAGTTTTATTTAAAGTGCAAAAAACAGATAAAAAAATCTTTTTTCTTTTACTGCATCTTGGCTACACTTCCTGCAATCGATTGGGAATCGGTCTGATCAACTGGCTGAGCACCAGTGATATACAGACAGGTGACAAAGGGGGAAAAAAAACAGAACCCTTGATCTCTACCGAAGGCTTCGTTATGTAAGGTTATGCTCAGTGTTGTTGCCCTTGTTGAATGGTGTCATGCAAAAAGAGTATTACTGCTTCTCACGCACCTCCCAATTTCTGTAACCTACTGTGTAACACATATGCAAACTAGAATGACTGAAAGCACAAACCTGTGGCAGTTTTGTCTCTTTTGACACATTTACAATGCATCAGAGAGGGAACATAAGATTCCTAGAGACTGGCATGGATGAGACCAACTCCGTAGAAAAGGGGCACCATTGCATTTGAAAGATGTACTTCCTGTTAACTACCTCTTCTATTGGTATTGTAGCGGAATATTGCTCTCGAAGCTCTTGCAGGACCAGTGCCACACAAGTTAAAAAGGTTGGTGAATGGTTTGGGGAGTATGAAAATGACATGAATTAGCATCACAGCGCTATGGTGTTCTAATTATCAGAATTGACAGCAGCTGAAGATCTACAGGAGGTTCGAGGCTAACATGTTAGCTGTCTCAACCAACGACTGAGAGAATATCTATTTGAAAAATGGTGCTCAGTAGCTTCAGCAGACCAACAGAGACTTGTAGAATCAATGCTTTGGGGTGACCTCACCATTTTCTTCCCCCCCCCCCCCCTTGATCTGTCACCTTTCCGTGCATCAAAATTAATTTGAGTCCGCTTCCACTGCACCTTATATTCATCAGTACTTTTCCTCACACCAACCCAACATAAAATCTTTATGTGAAATTTTAAGTCATTTGGATTCAGGTTATTTCCTGAATTTCAAACTGACCCAACCAAGGTTTAAAAATCCAGTCACGAAAATTAAGTTCTCCATATAATGCAGTGTTCAACTGTAATTAACAGCTCTTTAAAAATCAATTTTTCTCTGGACACCAAAAGAAATCAATACTTAACTTCAAATGACCTTATTGAGCTAGATAAAAGGCTTTATTGCAGGGGCTGGGTCAGGAGCAGTTGAGCTAATGTGTTAGCTGAGCAGTGGGGGATTAAAGGTGAGGTGTTCTCTCAAAATCTTACAAGACATCACAAAGCAGCAGGTCACTAACCTGAGCCTTCCTGGAGACACTGAGGGGATTACAGCAGCCAACCTCTGCTGAACTGTGCCTGTATTCAGAGGAAAAGACAGCCTCTTTATCACTCAGCAGGTCCAGCCCATTCTATTTCCTCTCTCCTTGCTCTGCGCCTTTCAAACAAGGCAGGAGCTGAAACCTGCTAGTCCCAACTCTGTGCAATATACTCACAGGGGACCAATTTGCACAGCTAGCCCTTGTCTGAATCACTCTATCAATTAGGATCCACTGTGTTTATCATCACATACATTATTGTAGAGGCTGGCCTGGTCATTGTGTTGAGGTCTGCCTCTCGGGAGAGGGAAAGGGATGAAATAAATGACCAGGGAGTAAAGCCACAGTTGGATAGGCTGCTGGACTAATCTGAGAGGACGGCTGTAATTATGAGTCTCCTGAGGAACTGGCTGTGTGGCAAGTCCAATGTGTGAACATGGCGCTAACAGTCAGGAAGGTACACTGCCCCCCTTCTCCACAACAAAGTAAGACGCTGAGTCAAATCAATATTTTCAATCTCTCAGGATCAATTCAGCATCTGAGCACAAAGGAAGACATGTTGGCTGTGGCCAATATGTATAAACGAAAAGTCAAACTTTGTGGTCATGATGGGCTCTTATATCTCACCTTCTTTGTAATCATGAGGACAAGCTGAGAGAATTTTGCCTGAAAGTTATAATTTATCTGAGGTTTAAAGTGAAATGGGCAAGGCACAAAAGAGGCACTGAAAATAACACAGATAGGCACCAGCTGATAAATATGCTCTTACGACACATTACAAGGTTTATCCATATATGATATTAAGAGTCAGGTCGCAACATAACATCATTAAGTGTGATAATTTCATGGATATAGCTGCTGTCTTCTTTTGTTTCCAGGGATGCTGCTCAGTGTTGAGAGACCTTTCTCCATTTCACTAACAGCAAAGAAAGAGATGACAGTCTGTGTTAGCACTGGAGTGTAGTCCCTGTGCGCTGGATGAGAGCATAACAGTGGCATTCAGATTCCATTCATATGTTGATTACACAAAATGGTCCTATCAGTATGAGATGATCTCATCAGAATAAAAGTGTTTCATCAATGGGATAAGATATAGTCAGCACGAAACATTATTTTTTTCCTTCAGGAGCGCACAAAAAAGTGACACTGCATCTTTAAGAAGCCCAGAGTCTCACTGTGTTTTAGTCAAACAAAGGCAGCCAATTGGGAACATGCAACCTGAAACCAGAAGCCTGGCTCAGAGGGCCTCACACAGACCTCAGAGCAGGGACACACCCCATGTACTCCTGATTCAGGCAGGCACAGAGCCACAGCCTAATCTAACCATTCAGTGGAAACACTTCCAAACATAAGGAAAATTAAAAACAGCCTCACAAATCTGTTGGTTTAGTCTCTTTCTGATGCAGATATGGGCATACATGAACGCACACAAATCTGAAATGTTTGGGGTTTTTGTTTGATACAATACACTTTGATCATTAAAGCACTGGAGTGAGGTGCATAAAAATGCCTTTCAAAGTGTTTCTTTTTTCATGTTTTGCCTTGCAATTGTTCATTGCATACATATGAATAAATCAAATAGGCAAAAAGCTAACTTGCAGAATCTCTGCCTTTGAAAGCTCGCTCTTCTACACAAAACCTTTCTCAGTAACATCTCCTCACAGTCTGCTCAGCATCAGCACTGCTTATACCTATATTTTCTTATTCACCTCAGCGTGGGCTAAGCACCCCTGTGAGGCACGAACCCCCCAACCATAGTAGGCTGTGAGCAGGAGACCGTAATCTCACGCAAGTCACAACACGTTATGCTCGGTCACCGCAACACGAACATGACTGTGAGCTGATATCTACCCTCAGAACAAACTTGCAAAAAAAAAATAAAATCCACTTCAAAATCAATTTTGCTGCTCAGCAACAGAGTAGCTCTAGATGTGGGTCCATTTTTAGCCCGATTCTCATTAACTGCATTCTCAGAGTCACACAAACATGCATACATGCGATAAAGATGTGTAGGAAAATCTAAAATTTTCAGTGAAATAAACAGAATCATCTGTTATCTGGATTTTTCTGCTGGCTCTCGTTCATACACTTGTTTGACTAGTCCGCTGGTCACAATAGACCCATCCCTGTTCAGAGTGCAAAAACAACATGTGCAATCACCAAAAGGCTTACCGAAAGAGACAACAGAAAAATGGCTTGAATTACAAACGACAACTGCTGTGTGTGTCATTACGGAATAAATAATTCATGTGTCCAAACTAAAGAGGTAGACCTTTCATACCCCAAATATGACGCTTTTGGTACCAGAAAAGCCAACAACCAATACAGATCAATCATATAAAACTGCTCTCACCGGCTAGCCTCTTAATGATGGCCTGTTACAACTGTGCCCATACACACCACAGCTAAATAGTAAAATTTTGGACATTCACACTACTCATGAGTTTCTCTCACATGTTCTCTTTGTTTCTTTATTCTTCAGCTGTTGTCACACAAGACCTCGAGTAAAAAGGCAGGAGAATCAGCGCAGGGCAATATCACGAGTTGTTCCCTATCACTTGAAGCCCTCAGCAAGAGACAGTTAATATCAGTTCCAGATATATACTCTGTCCGGTTTAGGCATGAATCAGCACAATCAGATATCATCTGGGCTTTTTTTTTTTTTTAACTATGGAGCTGGTAGGTTAAAGCCATTTAATGCCTGACCTGACTTTGTCACACATTTGGGTTCTCACATAAAGCTGCTCCACAAGTGACTCCTAGCCAGTCATTTCTTCTTTTAGATTAGCTGAATGCTGAATTATCAATAGAAGTGATTGTTTTTTTTCTGACTGTAAGCGTGGAAAAAACTGCTGAGTAGAAGAGCAGTTTCTCCTCCTTTTACAAATCAAGCTGCTTCATATGTTACGTTTTCTTCCTTTTAGTGGGTCAGTCCGAAATATATGACTACTTAGTCAACCGTGATGAATAAATAACCAGTTTATAAAAATCAGACTTAAAAAAAACCCTTAAATGCGCTTGAAATTTAAAATGACTTCTTCCTTCCAGCATCATACCTGCATCAATACTATTTACACTTTCAATAGTTCCTCCTTTTTAGAGAGACATAAAAAAATTGGACTTTTTCACTGTCGTGTGTGTGAAAACACAGTAGTCTTACACCGACAATGGCAAGGGAACAAATGAGGGATTATTCTGGAGGTGTGTGATGCCTCTCCTGCAATGAAGTTCCTCACACTCCATTCTGAGTGAATGCAGGTGACTCAGGGAGCCTGAGCTGATCCCAGAATTCCTCATTATCCGCCCAGCAGGGAGGATCAGGTCCGCTCGCTCTGTCTCAGAGCATGCTCGGCCCGATGAGACGAGCCCCAGAGGAGCACAGCGCTGGGCCATCGAGGGCAAGCCAGGTCTGCTCATTATATCTAACTCATCCTTGGCATCCCTGCAAACCAAGTGCCACTTAGTTCCCACAGGAGGGGTCTGGGCTGGATCACTGACGAGATGGCAGAGCAAACAGCAGAATGGTAATAGGAAAAGCTTTACATCAAGTAAAATATGCAGATGGAGGCACCGTGTCCTGCAGCCCACCTACAGTGAGAACATTACAACGTATGGTTTTTGGTCATTTACAGACGGTGTTTACTATTTTTGAGAAAAAAAAATGGTATTGTTGCTGCTACTGTTTATCAAAACCAGCAAGACGCAATAATACAAGCATAGGGAGTAGTCCAAATCTCCAAGGTAAGTAATTAAATCTCCATCAAAAAGCCTTTCAAGCTTAAACAATGTATTCAACTGGTAGTCTCCTCAGCGAAGAAACAATAATAAAAAATAAATATATATATATATATATATATATATTTTTTTATATATATATATATATATATATATATATATATATATATATTTATTTAGGTGTTGTACAGCCTACAAGCAGAGTATGTATTTGCATATTTATTTGTCAATAGGTAGAATAAAATTCAGGTCTTCAGTTTTTTCCCCCCAAACAGTAACTGAGAAAAATTCACCATTGTCATTTAGCTTGCTGGGTAGTGCAAATACATAACTCAATGAATAAACATACAATTTGAGTGAAGCGTGTTGTTTCATTTATCAACTCTATTTCTGGGGTAAATGAATGCAGCCTAGCACAGCAGGTGAATTATACAAGTATAGAGTTGTAAGGCTCTGGGTAGACGCCAATGCCTTCCATTTTCCTTTGTTTTTAAAAATATTCGCCCTAAGCAAAGTCTGAAGTCATGGCAAATGCCGCTGATGCAGCCTATGCAGATGTAGCATCTCCTGTTGCTGCCACAATTAGCCGCCGAGAACAGGCACAGTGCCAGCCAACGCTAGTCTCAGCACATCCGAAACACTTCAGGTAAACATCACAATAAGCTAGGAAGCAGAAATTAGAAATTGTTTTGTACCGCAACACAGTTGCTATAGAGACTGTTGCTAATTAACTGCACTCTACCCCAAGATAACAAAGGGCTTAAGGGCACTCGGGGCAGCTCCTCTTGTGATGAGCTCTGTGCATGGAACACTATGCTATCTCCAGGGATTCTCAACTACAAAATACCTGTCTCCTTGTAGCCAGCTTTCATCCAAGATGCCATGAGAGCATTTGTGTAGTGTTTGTCTGTGTTTCTTTTGGTCTTCGACAGCATCATATTAGCCTCACCTTGGTTAGTTGAACCCCCCCCCAAAAAAAAAAAAAAGATAAATCACTGGATGTTTAGGACGAATCAATCCCTAGCAGCAGCACAGAGGACCACTTCATCAGTCACTTGTCTTTGATGGCATTCCAAAAGGGCGCACTGTTAGCAAAACCTATAGATGGAAAATCTGAGGAATTCTGCACAAAATTACATTCAAAATGGTATAACATCCAAACTCTGCAGTTTGGATGTTATTCCTAACAACAGCATGTGTCATACACCTCTACGCCACAGTGAGCAGGATAGGTGTGCAGTGTGCACTGGTTCTGCCACAGGTAAAGAGGTATGGAACGCAGGACTTGATAAGGTCCCGGGGAATAATCCCTACCAATATTTTATGAGTCTCAAAAGATGACATAATTTATTTTTAAATTATAGTAGTGCAACAAGCTGCACTATCCATTGTTGGTTAGCTCTGTAGCAAGTGGTAGAAACAGTTTAGTTATATCCAAAAGGTTTTGAGCATTGCTAACATCAGTTCATTCATAAAAGTGGACCTGTGTTGCACAAATCCATGCTTTGATTCATAACAAAATTTGGGTTCTTCCTTTCCCCATTTGCCACCTCACCAACTAGATCCATGAAAATCATTCTGGCAGTTTTTGCACAATCATACTAAAAAAAAAAACAGACAGCCACACAGCAAACAAAAACATTAACCCTTAATGAGCTCTTCTTTTTCGTTAAGCTTTCACCCAGGATGTTTTCTCAGATAGCTATGGAGATGGGACCAAGTGTACTCAGGCCTATTTTTCAAAATTTTTGGACCGTAATTATACAGTCATTGTGAAAAATACCCATTATCCTCAAATAATATATAACCAATCACTTCACCTGGACTACTGTCACTGTGTGTGTTACTCGTCTTCAATGCGTGTCTGAGAGAGTTCATTTGGCTTAGGCTCACTACACCAAACCCTACTATGGTGGGTAAAATATTTGTTGCCTGAATTACTGATGATTTATCTAAATAATACAGATTCTTATCTAAATAAACATGTTTGTAAACACAAAGGAAAACATTATGGCCATGTCCATGCAGGCTACAATAAGTAATTAGTCAGTGCAGAGGTTAGCGATTCACTTAACAAGAAAACAATCGACCATTCAAATCTACTGGCCAATCGGGGCTTTTTTGTGTAGAGTTCACATGTTCTGCCTGCATCATCATGTTTTCATTTCTTACAGGTACCCTGGCTTCCTTTCACAAGTGGGTAAGTACAGTGCTGTTAAAAGTATTTGTTGTCTTAGGTTTTACATAATTGTGTTATGCTGCTTTTTAAGATCTTTTAGCCTACTTCACTTTGTCTGAAAGGTTCCATTTAAGTGATTTCTTGATTCATGTGGCCTGGCATTTATCAAAGTTTATTTATGATCTTATATGGTGAGCAATTACTATTCCCACCCCACCCCACCCCCACAGGGCCAGCTAGATTTCTTATTTTTGTCGAAAAAAATTAAATGATAATTAAAAATTAAATTTTATCCAATATAACATTTTGTTTGATGATCAAAAATTTATGGCTAATATGCACAAAAATCTAAGAAATGAGAATGGCAAATACTTTTTCATGGCACTGTGTACATTTGAGGATGAATGGTTGCCTGCGTTTCCCCTGCAACAGACCTCTTCAGGGTGTACCCCTACCTGTCACACCACATGACAGCTAGGACAGGCTTGAATTGGATAAGCAGGCAATAAAATGAATGACTGGAAATATAATGACAATTATTGTGACAGGCATTACTATATAACCTTTATTGATCCTTGACTGATTTTAAATAGCCAACAACAACCTTTCTTATACATAGATTCTTTATTGAGTGGCTCACAAGGAATCCATATTGGCAGATACACAAGAATAATTGTTAACTTTTTAAAAATATTTCATGTTCATCTGTCAAAACATCTCCAATCATGATCAATATAACAGCGGACAATCTGCTTACTCTTATTTTAAAAACTTCAATCCTTGCTAACCCGTTAGCCTCACGTTTCATGCTTTAACCATCAGCCGGGTTACCCGCACTTACTCGTGCATGCACACCCACGCTGCAAATCGAAATCTGTGGGAAACACTGAAGATTGTTATGACAATACTGAACTCCTGCAACCTATTCAAATTAAAGCAATTTTCCTTTTTGTCTTTAAGTGATACCCACAGCATCTTACGGGTTTTAGAAAAGTGTCACATTGGCATTAAAAAGCAGCAACACATTGAAGGGCTGAAGAACAACCAATGGCACTCGAGAAAGCACCGGTTCAAAGGACCAGCAGAAGTTTACTCTCTAGTGATATCGCCTGAAAGATATCACCAAAGTTATATTTTTCAGGTATTGCATCTTCAATTATTTAAAAGATAAAACATAAAACAAACAAAAAAATTTTTTTCCACACAACTAAACAGAGGCATTGAGCCTCTTTTTTTGTTGCCACAATTCTGCAACATTATCATGCAGTAGCCGTCCCTGACAAACCTTTTCAGCATCTACACATGAAAATCCTTTTACTTCTGTGACAAACAGTTCTCATTCAGTTAGACCAGGGCACAGCCCAAACACTCAGCTACTGACGAGCCCATCTGTAACCAGATACGAAGCACATCTGGCAGGCCAAAGCACTATTCAACCCTGCAGTCGCCTCTTCAGCAGATTTTAAGGTGGGTTCAACACCACAATAGCAAAACATTTGTTTGGGTTTGTTACTGGGGTTTCGTAATCTATCGTAGACAATAGCCTTGTTGGAAAATTTAAAAAGAAAACGGGCGTTTTGCGACGGTTTGTGGTAAATCCATACCAGTAAGAATAATTTGGCTAACTGGCACAACTTACATTTAAGGTTTTCTAATTAAGCATTTGACACAGCAAATGGAAATTGAAAGCTAGGAGTTATAGCAAATTTCCTTTAAAACTTGTCAAAAAGAAGAAATACCACAAACTAAAGACATTTCAGAAAAACATTTTTATAATACTGAGAATGTCAACTGAATAGAAAAGAGGCTTACACAGCATTGCTCATTTATAACTCTAGAAAAATAATTTTTCATGCTTTAATCCACAGCAGAGGGGCAGCTTCTCTGGCAGCCTCGCTCTGTGTGGGGACGAGGGATTTGGAGACAGAGACAGTGGGGAGGATCCTGTTGTTTGAGCCCACATCTTTGTAGTGGCAACTGAGGGGATTTGCTGCAACTCCTAGAATTTACATTTTGTTTGGCCGGAGGGGTCACATGACAGCTGCAACCCAATGCTCAGAGGAGCTTTCTGCTTTCACTTGACACTGACAGGCTGTGAGACGGTCCAACACCACAGAGAGAAAATATTCCCTCTTTCCATGACATCACCCAGGCCAGCCAGGAACAGGGGGGGGAGTGGTGGGAGGAGAGGGGGCACAGCTGGTGGGAGCCGTAGTACCATCTGCTACTGACTAATAGTTCATGCTGCTTTACTTATAAACTTGCACTTCTGTGAACCAAAGTGACGGCTCCATGGTCACAGTCGCCATCAGAGTCTTACATTGCTCGGCACAGCCATAACTGAAGCATGTCTTTCCTTTTTAAAAGAGCAGCACTTCGCAAAATACCCTTACTGACAACTGATCCATACAAACACTCAACAGGCTGGTCTTAATAAGGTTTACGTGCAAGTCTAAATCACTTCCCACAAAATGCTTGTATAAACACAAATTGTCACCTTAATTACATTTAATTCCAGGTAGAGGTTTCCCTATAATGATTAGCTGCTGATACTAGCTTTGTATTTTGATATGAGAGATGTCAATATTTAAAAAAAAAAAGTTCTCAAAATCTCCAGAAGCTTCTTGGTACTTAAAATAAAGGCAGCACAGATCATAAGTGTGAAAACGTACACTTACACATGCAACGACTTTTACTCACCATACATCTTTCCCTCATCGGAGAGGATGATTTTCCTGCGCCCACAAGGAGGATAGATGGCTAGGGCCTCCTGGAAGCTCTGTTCAATGTCAGGGCTCCACACCCCCTCCGCATCATTGTCAACAGGCTTGTCTGCCGAGTCGCTCATCCTCTCCATGTCCTCGGCAGGGCTCTCACTGCCGCTCCAGCTGCTGGGATCAATTGTGGCGGTTGAGCTCTCCAAGCTGAAGCTTGGAGCAGACTAGGGAGAGACCTGGAATTCACAAAAAAAACAAAAACAAAAAAAATCATCACTACTGCAACAGAAAAGCAGAGAACCATTTTCAGAAACTGAACAGAGTTAGTAAAAAGCAGAATATGGAGTGGAAGTAGCAAAAGAAGCTTGGACATCACCAAGAATGTTGTTGAATTGATTTACAATGGACGTTATGGGTTTAAACAGCTGAAGATCTTCTCTCATGGACTTCCTGCTAGTTAAATGGCAATGCACAGTGTAAAGGAAGATTTCTTTCTCTCCCTTTATTCAGCACCTGTGGAAGCACTTTTAGCTTTATACATTCCTATGAGCTGTAACAAGTACAAAGTCAATGTTGTAAGCAAAGTTGCTAGTTTGATTCCTGTAGGGGAAAAGCATCGACATGCCTCATTACCACCGAGTCTCAAAGTCTTTAGTGGACAACAGGAAGATTGTGGTTGTAGCTGGCAGCTTGAAGGTGTAAATGTGTATACCAGTGACTGTGAAAAGAAACATTTATATGAAAACAATAATAAATGAAAGAAAAAGTTTTTAAAAAAACAACATTGTGACTGCTAATCCGTAGCGCTAACATCTCCAGTCAGCCGCAGCCACTATGGTGGCATAAGGGAATCAGACATTTGAGCAGCACAGAGGAGCTGGAGCCAAGCTGCTCACACAGCTGGAGAAAGTCTCGTCTCACCAGTGGCTACTGACAAGACCAACAAGCTCCCAGAGAACATGCAGCTAATAAAGTGGCGGCTGTCATTATGCCAAGACAGTAATATCAAGTAACCTGTAACACAAACTATTCTATATAGTATATACACATTACAACATTTATGAATGTTCTGACTGGTGTTTTAAAATGTAATAAGATCCAGCATTGTGATAAGTATGAAATGTTTTGTCTTCTTCTGAAAAAAAATTCTGCACAAAATGACATCAAGAGCCAGCGTCTGATCAAGGACTCCAAGGGATGTTTAATGAGGTGGTTAAATAAGCTAAAGAAACATCAGAATTCAAATACCCATATGTTCTGTATTGAGCGTGGGCAGTGAGTCTACACGTCCCTCGCAGATCACTCATTATGTAAAGGATACTTGGTATATATAAGAAAGTATAATGTCTAACAGGCAAATAAAGAGCAAAAACACAAAACTGTAAATGTAGACTTTAAAAGGGAACAAGACAGACCTAAACCTTAATAGCATTAAGGTTTAGGTCTGACCTCAGGCAATTTAAAAGTCTTTTTTGTTTTTTTTATTAAACTGTTCTCCCAAGTTTTAGCAATCACAATGGAGAAACATAATAAAACATTTAAAACTAGAGTCAATTTGGCTTTTCTCCAAAGTATAGAGTTAGGGTATGGTTATTATCTTAAAACATTAGAAAATTGCTAATGTCCTCTTAGAAATTTACCGTATTCCTGATGCGCTAAATCATTGTCAGTGACACAGCTAGGAAGTCAAACACAGCTCAGGCAAACAGGTTAGACAGCATGCATGGAAGAATAAGATATCCTGAAAGGCAAGTTATATAGCCAATTCCTTGAAAGGAATACTTTGCAGATAACAAGTAGTTAAACCCCTGATGAGTTTGTATAGGTCTCGTATGACGGATAGGTGAAGAGGAATTACCCTGATAGGCTGCATAAACCAGACTTGCTTCAGCCTTTTGTATCCAGATCAATGCGTTTGTCTACACTGTGCTTCTGCTTCTGTCAGCCTGTGTAAAGTGCTTCTTTTAGACTTCACTACAACATACTAATTGCATAACTGGATATTAGGCTATGGGCTCAATAAAGCAATACAGTACTGTAAATCATGAATCCGGTGTTCATACTCATTGAGTAAAGAGTGTGTCATCACCACACATCTGTTGCAAAAGTAAGCAAACTCGGTAGTGAGCACTTTTCTTTCTTCTTCGTGCCTCTCTTAAAGAACACTTTGAAAAATTTCAGAGTGTATGCTTAATTCACAATCAAAAGTAATTTCACATTTGACATTATATGCTAACAATTGACTGAGGTTTCTCTATGGCCCTAATCCCTCTACACTTTCCAGACAACTGCTTCTTCCCTGAGCAAGATCCTATTCAAGCAGCACAAGCTGTCAGGAAGTGGGAATAGTAGCATATGTTTCTTCCAGCATGTCAGTTCATGAGGGGGAAAGGGGGGATGGGAGCAAGCTGTTGGGGAAAAAAAACTCCCAGAGAGCAGAGAGAGAGAGAGAGAGAGAGCTTTTACTGAATTCCGTTTTTGTGTGCTGACTGCTGACGCTGCAGAACCAACTCACAAACTGATGAGGGAGGGGAAACGTTCCCATTTCAACCACTAAAGGGCTGGACCTCTTTCTGGATGTGCTCCTCTTAACCCAACCAAGTGATTATCTGTGCTCATAATCAAATCCAGCTTTACATTTTTATGGCAAAATATCTTTCTGAAGAAAACGCTCGCCCGTGTCCTCATGAAGTTCGAGCAGCAAGCGCCCAGTCTCCTTGTATCTAGTCTAATGAAACATTCTTTCCAGATTTGTAAAAAGCACAACTGCAACAAATCGAATCCAAGCAAAAATAAATATACCTAAACTTTAAAATCGAACTCTCTTTCATCAATAAGCTGACATGCATGTTTTGTGTCTTCTGTTATGTTTTGAAGGAACACTGGCTCTCTGTTGTGGTATGCTATGGCTGGTAAAGTGATACTTTAATCAGTCTTTAGAGACACTGTGGTTTTCTCCATCATGCTTCCCATCCTGTGCATGCGCCTTCCTCCAAACATTGGAAAGAACAAAAAACGTTTGAAGAGCGATAATAACATTATATCAGCGATGCCTGATGGAAAATGTTGGGCTAAAATGTATAAATATGAGCTTCATGAAAGCCTATAATGCATTTACAATGGGCACATAAGGGCTTTGTAATATCTTGTAACATCTGTCATCGTCAACATGCGCATTAAAAGAAAAAATATGCATCTGGATGTGAATCTATTGAAATTCACCAAATTACTAACACCCGAAGACACATCTGGAATGGGAATAATTAAAGTTAGTGTGGTGTTTATCTGCTAGGACAGTGAGTGCTGACAACATGGCAGATTTATTCTCAAACCAACTTCTGAGTCAACCAAAGCAAGTGTCTATTAAAGCTTCTGTTACCAAAGTTTTGTAGTGAACAATATTTCCAATAGTATAAAATTCGTTTTTCAATATTTCAAGTAACTGCTTCTCTCCTATTCTTACTACTTCATCTCACTTCTAATACAGCAATACACTCATCTTAGACACTAACGCATGAATAATTTAATTTAAAGGGCTTAATTCTTTTTTTACTCAGTAGCTTTACTTTCTTTTCTTTACTTTCTCTTTAACCACTTTTTTTTTTTTTTTTAATAAAAGCACCATCTGAATACATTTGTCAACAAATGGGTAGAAAATCAGGCCAACTCACAATAATTTATCAGCACTTTTCCTGTGATGCTCACAATATCAGCGAACTGAGGGCGAAGACAACTAACTCATTAAACCTGAACATGAACTGCCTTATTAAAAGCATCAGCGTGTCGAGAGTTTAACCCGGTGGAACTAAAGCCTATCTACATGGCACCTTGGAATAAAACCATACGTAAAATGTATATCTCCATTAACCTTCTGACTATTCAAAATTCAAAACTTAGCTCTCATTAACAGAGAAACAAAATAACACCTGGGTTCATTTGCCCCATCCATACTTGTAGACATGTTTGAATGCATTTAAAGAAGAAAACCTTTTTCTTTTTTTTTTTAAAATATCTTGAAGTTGCTGAAATTGCTGAGCACAGTCTCACTATGCAGACAAGCATTAATGCTTCTTTTCTGCAGAAATGACTCCACTAACAATGTTTCTCCACAGGGTTTTTTCATTATATGAGAGCAAATGTGTCTTCTGGATGCTGATGATTATCTGAGGGAAAACAAAGCAAGTCAAGCAGCACAAACAACACGCTGAACCTGGCAACAAAGAATAAAATGATTTTAAACTTCAAACCCACTCTCAAAAGAGAGGTAAGAGTGTCTAAAGGGAACAGAGGCTCTAAAACCATCACTTTTGGCCAGGAACTATGTAGCTGAGTGTTGATAATCTGCATCTTCCTTGAGGTCATCCATCCAAAACTACTGGCACACGCTGCTGGCACACAACACTATCTAGATGGATTTCCAACAACTTTAAAAGGATCTGAAAAACAACCCCAACAACCCCAAACTGGCTTTTCATTTCTTGTCATTTTTTCTGGCGGCATGAGCAGTTTTAGCTTTGTTCATTCGTTTCGAACAGAATAATCAGTCATTTCTTGCTTTGAATTACAATCTGCACAAGTTTTTATTCCAATCCTTTCTTAAACACCCCTAGAAATCTGCAAAGTATTATTAATGCCATCGCTCTTCTTAAAAACTTGCCTTAACTTGAACTTGGTTGAAAATGACAGATGTATGGTGACTAGATAAAGAGACAATGCTAAAAAAAATATGTCTATGCACACTTAGATGAACACCATATACACACACTGCATAGAAATACTGTGAATTCATGTACATATTGCAATAATGCTCTAATGTATATGCATGCAAATGTTTTTGCACTTGGTCATTTTATTGTTTGCATAATGCACTTATGAATGAAAATAAAACTGAATTTCATCTAAACTAATATATATAATTTGATAAGTTAAGGATTACTTGTTAACCCTCCAGCAACCAAGCTATTATAGTAACTATAATGATTGAGTGGGGTAATTCATGACCTCATAATATTTCAAAGAAAATGTTCTGATCATAAAAGCATGTCCTTTAATGTGGCAAATCTTCTAAAACTTTCTAAACAATAAGCAATTAACATTTCAATCATTTTTATCCAACAATGAATTAATCAGCCCGATCTCCATGAACTGAGTGTTTTCATGATCACTTTGGCCGTTAAAGTATCGGCCTCTTAGCCACGGGCCACAGGCACACTTGACCACGTAATGATGTAATGTTAAAAAGCATACATGTTTTTCCGAGGTGATAAATGACCTCACTTAATTTTCCCATTTATCTTGCTACATCGATGGATCAGTTTTTGTAAAAACTCTTAAAAGATCATAGAAGCAGACTGAAAAATTCAAGGTAGGAATTAAAAATATCAGAATGACCCATAAATATATGGCTGAGGTCATGTATGGCCCCAAACGGTCACGTGGAAGTTAAAAATCATATGAAGGGTGGGTTATCTGACTGTTTTATATCACAGATGCTCTCAACATCAACTAAGCAAAAGTGTTATTGGTTGTGAGATAAGGAGAGAGGTGGTCAAGGAAAAGCATAACAAGTCTTTTAACTTAAAAATAAAAGTGAATGAACGACAGCATGATGACTGAAGAACAGGAGTGAGGGGACCAGCATGAAAGAAACATCAAAGCTCTGAAGATGAAATCAAAAATGAAATCAGAGTGAAAACAGGATGCATTAAGAGATTTTTCAGCTGGCTCTCTAGTCCTGAGATGAAATGACCACATTTTTCTTTTCCAGATACCATACAGACGATTAATCATATGATTACATACATTCAAACTAAAACTGCCGGCAGAACTGCACTTCATAAATAAAGAAAAGATATCCTTAGAGGATAAGGTCATCCACATGGTCTTTTGGCCAAATCAACATGTTTGAACCTGTGAGGTTTCAAACAGGTTATGTGACGCTAAATGACGCTCGAATCTGACAAAACACAAATAAAGCTAATGCCCTTATCACCTGTGTGCTGCCAAGAGCTTACCTTTCTTTCAGTGTAAATAAATGCTTTTATTATGAATAAATGTACCATAAACTGCTGATGTGCAGTCTGACATGTTATCAAAATTGTTTCAAAACAGTCAATTCTGAACAAATACACCGATGTGCTGCAGCTCAAATTACCTGGCTAAACTGCATGCAAAGAACTAGATAGTTCTGCTGTGTGAAAAATGTGAATAACCTGGCAGTTGTCAATGAAGACGGTCTCTTAGTGCCTTAGAATCTGAAGACTAATTACGCCTGTCAAAAGAGGGTATGAATGTCACCCTTAGAAACACTTTTGGCTTACAGATAATTGCATACTTCTGTCTTTGCAGGGTGTACACCATAGAAATGGTCTTATTTGTGAGATGCAGGGTAAAGATGGCCTGCAATGCAATAAGTGAATGTGGTAGCTAAGCAGAGTAGTAGGTGTGACATGGAATTATGGGAAATTACACTTACTGCGAGATTACATAAACCACTCACCAAGCTGGAATTCAGCTCCTTAAATTAAGAGAACCCATTTCACCCATCAGACAGAGCAAGGTAATGAAATAGCAGATGAGAGGTCTCAAATGTAATTTTCCATGTGGAGTTCTTTTGTGCCGTTATCTCAGAGGGTGCAATAATAATTCTCTGAATGACTTTTGTGCACCCCATAATGGCCCACAGTAGCTAAGGCCACAGTGTGTAAAACTATAATTACCATGTGATTTCAAAACATTTTTAGCATGCTGTGAAGACATATTCTGGCCCCTGCATAATTATTACAGCAATGTTAAAAATATTCCAGGCAACGCGCAACTAACTATGAACATTTACAAAGACAGACGTTATTGAAATTCCACATTCAGTCATTAAAAACAAATTAATTACCTTGAAGAAGGCATGTTTGTGGAATGAAGCCTTTCACAGCAGGCCTTTGAGGACCTTGAGATACAAAATACACTAAAATAAAAACTAACCAGCTCAAAGTGAAGTGGATGCATGCACTGACTATTCAAAGTTCTTACAAATCAACTAAACAAGTCCAAATTCTAACTGAAAAAAGGGGAGGAATCAAAATATTTCAAAGCAACCTTACGAAATAATTAAAGAATCCGTGTGTGGCTTTCATTCAGGTTCAATTGATAAACCTACAAGCCTCAAATAAAAATTTAAAAAAAGAAAGAAAGAATAAATAAGGCTTCCAATACCCATTTCTAAAGCTTTCTTATGCTCCCTCTGTTATTGGCAAAGACCCAGTGTTTATTTCATGCCTCTTTGAACTTCCAAGCTTAAGTGCTGTGAATCTGTCTGCTATCATCTCTCTCAAATCTGAGGTCTTCATCCCACTACCCAGCAACCATCAGGCCACTGTGGGATCAATCTTTGTTTGAGATTGATTTACAGGTTCTGTCAGAGCAGCCCTCTCTACCTGCCTCAGACTGTGAAACAGGTAAAAACAACAACATGATCTGGACAACATCAGATACGTCGACAGCCAAGAAAAGAGGCAACGCTAAAGGTCTTCCACTTGCACAGCAGAGGGAAAATTGACTGTAAATCTCAGAGACAAAAATCTCTCCTTCTGAGGACACATCCCTGCTCTGCCAGTAATATCAGCAAAAAAAAAAATTACATATAAACAAAAAGAAAAAACACAATTTACCATTCAGACATGAAACGTAATGAAAGCTCAGGAGACATTTGCCTATCAAAAATTTGCAGCGCATACCAGGCGGCATACACCCATGTCAGAGTGGTGTGGAGTGCGAGAGGAACACATAAAGCTCAGGAAATTAAAGCTGTAAATAAAGGTCCGTCAGATAAAGGATCTCCTGACAGTTATGAGAGCAGAGCAGGCAGAGGGCTGGCTGCTGGCTCATCCAGGACGCGTGCGGACGGGCATGAAAAAACAAATCACAGTGATGAGCATGAAGGCCACCATTTGCATTTGGTGCTGCCAATTCACACCGACTTTCATCGCTTTTCTTCTGCATCTCCAGTCTTCCTTTGTCCCCTTATATACATGTCTCCTCTTTCTCTGTTGTCATCTTTTCCTCTCCTTTCTTTTTTTTTTCTTGACAACTCTTGCATACCACACTGGACTCCCCCATCAATGAAAGTGTCCAAAAAGGTATAAAAAGTGTTGAGAAGACAAGCAAAATTTTACTCAAATGGACAGTTTTTTGTCCTGCTGGGATAGGCGATCTCCTCAACTACACCAAATGGATGGATAGATTATTCAACAGGTAAAAGGTTGTTGTTTTTTTTAATTTGATGTTTTTGTATCAGGGAGGATTGTCAATTTTTCTTTAAGATTGAACATAAAGTTCTTACCTTAAAGATCAATAAAGATACGGTTTCAACAAGCAATAATCTCATAATAATATTATAATTATAATAAATATAATAATTCCTCCTAAAGGGACTGCTGTAAATTTTAACTATGTAAAAGTTTGAAATTCTAGTATGGTAACCGTATATATCTCATCGGGCAACATCGGAGTGTGACTGTGTGTGAATGTTAAGCACAGAAAACGTTAAGCATAGAAAAAAGTGCTTGTATGAATGAGTGTGAATCTTTGAATGAGACATGTTGTATAAAGTGCTTTCAGTGTTCGAGTAGGGTAGAAAAGCACTATAAAAGAACCGGTCCATTTACCATTTACTGTTGTTAAAAGTGAAAACAATTTCTTTTTGATGTAGGCCATCATCGTTGGAGCAAA
>VURO01020552.1:69693-82541 GCA_015108175.1 Pelvicachromis taeniatus
CCTGAGGGATTTTTTTTTTTTTTTTTTTTTTTGTTTTTTTTTTTTTTTTTTTACAGCTGGTCTGTGTATTTCATAATCTGTTGCACTTTACACATCACACTTGGAATAGCTTAGCTTTAGCCACATTCAAAGCAGTTGTTATTAAATCAGCCACAACAAGAACTTCCGGAAATTATGAATCATCAAAAAGCAGGTGTGTCTAAGAAGTGGCTAGTGAAATTGAAAAAAAAAAAAAACAACAGCACATAACTCCAGGAGCTCATAAGATGCAGCTGGTATTGTTCAGAAGCGACATTTTAAACATGACTCCAAAGGAATATAAGAATTCCTGAGGTTTTCACCTCTTTATTTACAGTACAGTTGTACAGTTCTTTCATTAATACATGACGTGAAGGTAAAAAACAAAAAACAAACAATGTTTGTTTATTCCAAAGCAACTAGTTCATTCACCAGTGCTACTAAATTATTTATGCACCACACCGCCACTCAGAGTTTGTGTAACAGGGTGTGGCCTCGTGAGCACGCCGTACAGGTGGCAAATGAGACGAGGCAGATAAACGTGTCAATAGGCGATGAAAGAGTTAAGTAACATATTCAATTTATGTTCCACTTAGAGATGGCTGTGCAAAGTCCTTGCCAATGTAAATACACAAAACACATCTGTCAGCTTTAACTCTTTAAGAGCAAAACTGTTGTGTCCCATTTTGTTAATCACGCCAAGATCTTTTGTAGAATTCTATAATCTACTGTATTTAGTCACTCCTTCTAACTATTAGTCTAGCTTTTGAAGTGTTTTCATACTAAATACATCCAACAAAAGTAAGATTTGTCCCCTCTTTCCTTTTTTTGTGTCCCAATTCAGAGGTCATATGTGACAGCTGTATGGCCCAAATAACCTTTAGTCTTTGCACTCTCTGGAGCTCCTCACAACAGGACCTAGGGGTTTAAATAGGACTCTCTTTACTTTTTTGTTATAGTACATATTTCCAAACAAACTGTCAATTGGCATAACAAACCATAGTTATCAAGTAGCCACACTCACACGTGACCATCCTGTGGTGCATATGCTGCACAGCCAGGTTAACAGGGGGCATTTTTATTCCCAAATAGAAACAGAAATGGGTTAATGGGACTCGTGGGTGTCATGAACATGCTTGCATTCAGGACTGCATTAAGACTGTAAAAACAAACACTTTCTGTCTGTACAACATGCTTCTGTTTTCAGGCCTTTCTGTACTGATTTGATTGCCAGTGAAGAGCAGTGTTCCTTACTATAAATAACTAATGAGCATCATGGATCCAACACCAGATCATGAATTAGCCTGGCGCTTTCTTTAGAAGTGATGGCTTGCAGGATGTGTCTCTTTATGTTTTTCCATTTGTAGTGATTACACTGTTGATCATTTAAATAATTGATTAATGTTCAGTAATGTTAAGATGCTGCCTCCAAATGTGCAGAATGTCTGCGTACAGCATATGTGTCGTTGTTAGCTCGTAGGTCGCAACAAAGAGCAGAGTCACGCCACTAATTGAATTGGGATTACTAAGGGTTTATTATGATTATCATGATGCGTGTAAGTCCGTGTCAGTGGTGTAAAGCGGTGCATGGATGAGTTGGCAAGTGTGTGGCATATGATAGCTGTGCAAAAACCAAACCAAGATAGTAATTAGTGCTATGCGGTTTTGTGAATTTTGGTACTGATCTTATACCAAGTAAAGACAGGTCCAGTATTGCTGATACCAATACTGTAAAAATAACTCTTTCAGCTTTTCATGTATTTTGAAACTGGATTTTGTTGTGTTTTTGCAGACTTGGAATCTAAATGTGTCTGTCTCTAAAGCACACTGGGTCACCTTCTGATATTTAAATGTGCTCAAGGCTGTCAATAAAGTAGACGAAACAGTCAACATGACAACATTCACATTTTTCCTATCCTATTTATCCTATGACGCTAGTATTGATCATGCATTGGTATCGGTAGTATCAATATTTGGATTAATCTATCTATAATCTATCTCTAATAATAACCTCAAATGTAAAATAGTGGTGCAGAAATGGTCACAGGAAAGAGGCCTCAGAAGGTGTGGTTTAAATAGAAATCAGAACACTGGCTAGGTGTCCTGCATTACCTGTAGTGTCTTGCATCACACAGGAAACTCCTGAAATACAAAGGACACACACCCCAAACCCCACAAAAAGCCTGGGGCGGTAACAGTTACGCATTGCTTCAGCTCAACACAAGACTTAGGTTTGTATTATGCTTTATTATGACATTTCAGGTGCATAACGTGGACTGCAGTAATGTAAAATCTGTAATCTTTGTTTTTAATCTTCTTTCATGTTTTTATCAATATAAATAAAAGCATAAAACAGTCTAAAGTCTTTTTTTGTGTTTGTGTGCATACAAAAGTCTCTCTCTTATGCCTCCGCTCTTACTCTCAGCATTCATGCCACTTTAAGTTGAAATACTTCTGTCAGAGGACTCTTATTCGTAAGCCAATTTGTGAGCTTGGGGACACCGTAGATAATAACTTCTTATTCATTAAACGCATGCTTCAGAGAACACCAATCAAGTGCTCTGACCCAGTGAAGCTGCAGTTTCTCTGCTGCAGCCTTCATTCTTGTCTCCTGGCTTGATAAGGTTGGTCTGTGCTGTGGCATTGCTTTGATTTGAGCCTGCTCCCTTTAAGGGAGGCCATGGTGCAATAGAATGAGCCTGCTTTAGTTCATTTTACTCCACATCTGCCCTGCTGCTGCCAGTGACTGGCCTGGTTTGGTTCAGCTTGGCCTGCAACCTCTTCTAATCAGATAGCCGAGTAAGGCCAGGTGCTTTCCTGCCTCTCTGCTTTGACTGCTCAGCCAGCCCCACTGATTCACTTTATCCAGAGATAAGAGAAGGACTAGAGAGGACCACTTACTGGTTAAATGAAAAGGTGCGGGGGAGCTATCATCTCCACCAACAAAGTCTCTGAATATTATGCTGCATTTGTGTTTCACTGCCTGCATTTGCTTTTATGTATACTTTATACATCAATGTGAAAAAGTACGCACAACCAGAGACACCTGTGGCAAACATTGAACATTCAGTCCTCTTGTTACTGTATGATGTACCATACTTCATAGCCCTGTTTCAAAGTTGCTCTTTTAGGCCTCTTTGTCACTACTTTTGTATTGTTAATTTTTTTTTTTCTTTTTACTATTTTTATTACTTATCAAAAACTGCACTAAATTACATTAAGTGAAATAAAATTAATGCAATATGTGTAGGACTCCTATCTAAACAGGTTTTCCAGACGTTATCTCTGGTTAGAGTTTTAGGACGCAAAAATAGGGACTCAAATAATAATTACATTTTGCAGGTTTGCATTCTCTACTTACTATTTGTCTTCTAATGGCACCTTATTTGTAAATATGTAAATATGACCCACAAAAATGAGCACAGTGTAAAATACTTCTTCCTCACTGATCTTTATGAATTTTTAATAACAGATAAAAGTAAAAGCTGTACAAAGCAAATATGTAAATATGAGTGACAAACTGAAATGAATGCAGTGATGGGGATAATTACATGACACCCTCTTTTGTTCTCCCTTCTTTTTTCATGTTAGGGTCCTTTCTCTTTGCCTCTGTACCACTCTTGCAACCCACATATTACTTGCAGTACATTGCATGTGTAGGGCATCTTCTTTCACCCTTCTTTGGACTTCATCTGTGTTACTAATTGAATATCAAAAAAGTACTTCAAAGTATAAAAGTAAGTATAAGAAACAATGTACGTGTGTTCTTCTCTCAGGAAAAAGATGCCATTATATTTCAGCTGAAAGCTGCAGATTCTGTACAGAGAATTAATTTGTAAAACTCCAGATTTACACATTTACACTGTCTGAACTTTACTTAATGGTCTGTACTCCACACAGTTTCTCCAGTGAGATTAATTATCTTCCCTTTTGAATGAAAAGACTCAGACTTCAGCTGGTTAATTATTCCCCAGTCTGATAGCCACACAGCTTAGGTTACCATGGGTTACCATGGTGTTCCCCACTAGTCAGAATGAGACATCCTTTCAAATTGAAAGCATGAATCACATATTTACTAATTGCTTGTAAGCCAATATATGAACATTATCTGGATGGGTATTATAAAGTTTCCAAGGATGTTATTAAAACTTTTTAAACGATCCATAAATATTGTGTTTTGTATCAACAAATTATATTGAGGCTGTTATAAAAACTGAAAAATAGGTATAAATCACAAGACACTAAATGTAGAGGATGAAGTTTGGGTTGAAATATATGTAATACGCAACATCAGCCCTGTATGCTGAAAAATACACACAAAGGGACCCAACAGGGCTGGACTGGTAATCTGGAATACCAGACATATTAGTCGTGGACCGACGCACTCCTGGGCCGATGGATCGGCCATAATAGCACTGACAGCACCCCATTGGTTCATTTTCATTACTGAGACCAGATTGCCCAATCAAATCTCTTAATACGGCCGTCCCCTCCCCCAATTTATAGAAAACGTTTAGTGCGGAAGTGGCGAAATGGTGGGGCAGAAAAGCTGAGAGAAAACAATAAAAAGAAGCTAAAAATAGATGCAGCAAAATGTGTCAAATTAACCAGCTGCTGTTCGCCGCTGCACCGTGAACAGTAGTATCAGCAACAACTAGTAACCAGGCCTCACAGTCACAGCTGCTGTTAGCGCCAGCTGTAGAGAAGAGAGGAGTATGAAATTAAGGTAAGAAAATAGCTGGACGGACGAGAGATTCAGGGGCATTCAGGTAAAATGGAACCCACAACAACTGTACCAGCCTGATTAAAACCTACTTCAATATCTATAATCAAACAAAAATTACACCTGCACACAATTTCTTCCTTTTTTTTTTTGTTGTCAAGGTGTGCTGCATGTACCAAAAATGCCAGGTGGATTTTTTTTGTCCCAGTCCAGCCCTGTTGTGTGTTAAAATGTATTCATGTGCACTAATATTTGAGTAAGACTAAAAAATTACACACTGTGGTATTCCAGCTTTACATCACAAAAAATAAAAAAATAAAATTGGCTTTTCAAGTTAAAAAAAATAAAATAAACACCATCCCTGGGCTTTTTAAAGAGCAGGTGTGCAACCTGTTGATTTTTCCTTTCTCTTTTCCTTGTTTTTGACACAGCCCCTCACACCCCTGTGGGTGTGCATCATAACTATCAGTCAATAATTCCTGGTTTACATTTATTTAACCACGACTGTTATAAGGTGCCTACAACGGTTCTTTGTTTTCTTTTTTTCATATTATAGAGGCTGCTTCACTTTTGTCACCATGGTAAATAATAGTTCATCTTGACCATGTTACAAAGATGGGACTGATACCTAAAAACTGAATACAACTGAACATGAGGAAAATCACAGCTTTCAACTCAAAGGTCGATTAAATACCGTTAAACTGAGCTAAATCGACATAATGGCCATAAAGCATGCTGGCAGGGTGCCATGCTTTCACAGAGCCACTTTTTGCCAATGATAATTTATTTTATTACAGGAAGATAAAATAAATGTCAGTAAAAGAACCAGTTGCCCACCACTCTGGCCATTAAACAGGACTCCATTTAATAGCTGGTAGGTCTGTGGCTGACCATCAGTAGACCTAATAAATGAAAATCACTGCATGGAGTATTATACATTTCTGCCCTGCAGACCAGTAATACAGCAGGAGTACAGTAAGTATTGGCCATTGTAGCGTGTCACATTTTACAAAGATGTGTCCATAAGTTTTTAGACAATGAAACAATTTCTGTAATTTTTGCCTTTGCATCACCAAAAAAGGTTTTAAATTAAGTTCAAGCTTTAAGATTTAATTCAAAGTGTTGCATTAACTGTTTAGGAATTAAAACCATTGTTAGACATAATTTTTATGAAAAACTGCCACATCATACAGGAAGAACTACCCACTGTGGTGATCCCCCATGGCAAGAGAGCGGCACAAAGTAGCTTTAAAAAAATAAATACTTGAGTGAAAATCCCTTGCAGTCAATGACTGAACCCATGATCATCCCCATATGTTGCGCTTACTCAGACCTTTACTGCAGCCACCTTCATTTGCTTGCTTGTTTGTGTGTCTCCCTTCATTTAGTTTTGTATTCAATAACTGAGAAGCTGCTCTATTGGGCTGAAACTGGGAGACTAACTTAGCCATTGAAGAATAGCCCATTTCTTTGCCTTTAGAATCACTTGGGTTACTTTTCAAGTATGCTTTGGGTCAAGGGATGGATGAATGGAATCAAGATTGACTTCTATTTACAATCCGAGTAAAAATATTGTAGAGGCACATCGGACCACATCAGTGTTTTTAGTTCCTATTGTAAAGTGAATGATCACATATAACATACAGTACATGTATGCTTTTGCACTTCCTGTTTTGCTCTCTCAAACACTTCACATTTGCAAACTCTGCTCATACCGTCATCACAAACTGTTTTTGTCCCATCATTTCCATTAAATTTTAAGGACACAGGGGTATTTTCAGCTGTCAGACTTTGATCCACAACTAAAAGAATGAGCCAAATCATTTGGTTTTAGCTCCTCTACACTTGTTTCCAGTATGTGTGTCTTAGAATAAATTACTTTTTTACTTTCTTTTAAAACCCTATGTGGTCTCTTCTACCTAAATCTCCGATGTCTAGGTACAGTATGTGCCAGTACATAGTGTGAGCTCCTCAGGCAGACGTCTTTTGTCTGTTTCAGGGTCGCAGCTGTAAAACCTCCTTGGCTCTGGAACAATCTGCCAGATCGGTGAGTCAGTGTCGTCTGATATTAAAACATACTTTAATGAAAGAACCTCCCTCTTTTACTTAAGCTTACTTACTTCTGCAACTTTTCTTATCAAATCTTTTTTTTTTTGTCTGTACTTTTAACATTGGGATTTTGTTAATTTTGTATTATGTTGAAAAACTCTGATTTTTTTTGCCCTTAATAAAGATCATTTACCAATCATACAGTGTAAAAGCAGCAGATTTAACCCGCTTTTACTGCAGCTGCTGCACCTGCTGTGATAGGATTTCATAAACATTCATAAATAGAAGAATCATATCGCTTCAGAAATGCTCGATGAACGAAATAATTAGTTGTTTCTACACAAGCCATGAATCTAAATCGCCCTCATGTGCAAACATACCATACATGCATACTAGTGCGCAGTATGCGGAGGCCTAACAGATTGTAAACGAGAGTGATAGCGAAATGTGTCACTCGCTGGAATTAAGTTGTCACAAAATCCTCACTAATGCAGTTCCAACTCAGATATGCCAGCACAGCTGTTTGGGTGTTTTTATCACTATTAAACAGTGTGCGTACCTGCTTGTAGCCTACAAAGCTCTTTATCTTTGTGGCAGCTCATTTCAAAGGTCCTGCCAGCAGGACACAGACATTAAAGACAGATTGTTGCATAACCAATGTTTAAAATGTGATTATGACCAGATGTGCACTCAGATTGTATCTGAGGCGGAGGATTTTGTGATATCGCACAGATGCATGTTTTTAGAGCAAAGCTTTATATCCTGCCTCCCGAAAACAATCGCTCCGTGCGTTGTCGAATTTCTGCCATCTAGCAAAAGAAAAAAATGTTTTAAATAAATAAATGTTGGGGTTTGAAAGAATGATCCAAATACATATATGTAGTTTCAAAAAATGCTAAACACAAATATGTATGTCCAAAAACAGAAAGATGTGCTGTGATTTAAAAGGTCTGATAATGGTAGAGAACACAGGAGAATAGGATTTTATAAATTCTCCCGTTCTGGAGGCCTAGCACAAATCAATAACAAACACGTAGTACAAGTTCACAAACCTCAAAATGACATAAACTGCTCATGGCCAGTGTCAGCGTTACCAAACGGATCTTTTTTAGGGTGTTTTTCTTAACTGCTGCCAGAACTGCTGTTGTAGTGCATAAAGGACAGACAGGACTATGGTCTTAGTATGTGGAGAGAGGCTTTTGATATGAATACTGTGGTATATAAAGCCAGATACAGGAGTGTAATTACATCTAATGGCTGGAAATGCTCCTGTTCAAGACATCTTGGTGTGTAATGCCTGATTATGGGTGATCATTTTCTGCTTTTTGGTGAAAAAGCACAGCATCTAGGACCTGGGCTTTTTTGATGATAGTGGTTCAGAACAATGGGCTATTGAAATGTATTGTTACTATCCCAGCTTAAATGTCAGAGGATAAGGCTGGAAAGAAACTCCAAGGCACAATTTATACTAGCGTCTTCAACCAAAAGTAAGAGCAGCTGATATGACGCTCTGACCTGGAACTACCCTTGAGTGGCATTTCATCATGGACTCAACCATATACATACTCTGACTACAAACTCAGGAGTTTCACCTGCAAAGAAATGATTTATTCTTGTCATATACTGTCCGTATATGACCTGAAGAGCTGTCACACAAAAAATGTCCCCTCAGTGGATAAAGGTAGCATACACTGAAACCAAAAAATGCCAGGGTTTGTTGAAATATTCATCTATTTTCTTCTGCTTATCCAATTCAGGTGCCCATCCCATCTGTGAAACGAGAGAATAGGTCTCCATGCTGCCCAAGGCAAACATAGAGAGACAGACAACCGTTCATACTCATATTCACATCAATGGCATAACCTAAACCCATGCAAATCCCAGCCAGAATTCAAACTCTGGTCCTTCTCGCTGTGAGGCAACTGTGCTAACCGCTCCACAGTGCTATCTTATTGAAATATTAAGAGTAAAAGCACACTCCCATATTAAAAGGTAGCGTGACAGAACGTACTGCAAATAGACGGTATAAGTTATAACAGTGTAGCTAAAGATAAACATGGCCCTTTGCCACACTAAGGATCTTGGACATTCTCTGTGGAAAAGATGCATCTCAAACTGTTTTCCAGGAACTCTTTTTCTTTTTTTCTTCATTATTTTGTTTTGTTCTGAACAAAGCAAGCCCACATCATCACCCCTCCACCTCCATGCTTGACAGCTGGTATGAGGTGTTTGTGCTCAAATGCTGTGTTTGATTATTGAACTGTGTCCATTATTTTGGTCTCATCTGCCTAAGGGACATTATTTGGTTAGATGCAACCCTTGCAAACAATGTTCCTGTAACAGCTGCCGTAGGGCGAGGATGATAGTGATGATAATTATAATTATTTAGCTCAAACTAGAAGTTACAGAGTTTTCAGTAAAGCAGTTTTTTTCACTACAAAGAGGGCATGGAGGTACTCTGTGTGATAATTGAATTCATTTGTAGCTAAAAAGATTATTCAGTTAAAGTCAAGGAGAAACGTAACCATTTGTACAAGTCGCTCTTTGTAAGACTATGAAGTCATGCAAAACAGAAACCTAATCACAGACAGCTATCGCTGAGGAAGTGCTGTTACCCTAACCAGCTGCTGAGGTTTATGCTGCTGGTTTACAGCCAGTGTTTTTAATAATGAAGAGCAATCTCTCCATAAAGCTGTTCAGGACAAAAAAAATTATTTCTGCTCGTGAGTTCATATTGTTACGTGTAGTTCAAAGTTCGAAAGAGGACGAGCACGTTCTTCTAACACTGTGCACACCAGTAAAGCTAATGGTCTTCTTTTAGGTTTTTCATCATAGTCGACTGCATTTGATGAATTGTACATCAACTTATGAGCCGCGCAGGAACACAGACGAGAGAAGAGAGATTAAATAAATAATGGCATTTTGATCAGCCCGCCAGAAAGGCCAGACGTGAACAAAGAGGTTTGGAGAGCTAGATTTAAAAATTTGTGTCAGGGCTGATGGATATGTGGTCATCTTCTGCTTCCACAGTAGAGGAAGAGGCATACTTATGCAGCCCAACCCCACATAGTCCAAAAGCCAGCACCTCCCTGCTCTAATGCGCTAATCTGATTTGCTTTTAACACTGAAATTTGCCTTGAATAATTTAGGAACCAAAAATCTTATTCGTACAGGAAAAGCTAAGCTTTGTCTCTTCTTATAATCATTCAAGTGGTGAACAGCAGATGGTATACTTCAAGTAGGAGGATTTTCAGTGCAGCATGCTGCACTTTTATAAATTCAATTATCATATCAAACATTTAAAAAAAAAGAAAAAACCTGCGCACTGAATGGCAAAAAGGAACGTCTAAAGGAATTTCCAGAATGTTGTGTGTGTGTTTTTAATTTAGTACAGAAAGAAAATTGTAGTT
The DNA here is from genome assembly GCA_015108175.1 of Pelvicachromis taeniatus. Lineage (NCBI taxonomy): Eukaryota > Metazoa > Chordata > Actinopteri > Cichliformes > Cichlidae > Pelvicachromis > Pelvicachromis taeniatus. Next base: position 79,894 of record VURO01020552.1, read on the forward strand.
TTATGTGATAAAAGACTTTTACCTTCTAAACTGGTAAATTGTTGTTTGTGGAATGTTATCAAGTCCTTCACACCTTCACATCTTCAACTAAATTGATTTCTGTCCGTGCGTTCGTCCATCCGGCTGTCTAATCAATCTACACAAAAAGGCCATGCACATCACAAACTTTGTTTAAAACCTGCGACTGACAAACTGAAGCAAACGTCACACCCAGCTGCATATTTCGCATTAAAGGACAAGCTGCAGAGGCTCAATTTGAGCAGGTTGATGGATCTTTTTTTTTTTTGTTTAAATAAAGGCAAAAAAATTTGAAGGATTTGGTTTTGCTGAAGGCTGTTTTAAAAATGCGGTCCCGGATGTTTGTGTTATGCTTCGATCACCAGTTAAATTTGGAAGAGGCACCATAAGATTTGTTCAAGGATATGCCTCAACCTTTTTTTTGTTGTTGTTGTTGTTGTTAATACATTCGGTTCATAAAATGTAAACTGCTTATTTGAAAAGATTTCTGAATCACTTGTGGAATATTTGCACTGATGTGAATGCATTTTAAAGAAAGAAAAAAGGATGCCCAGTTCTCGCTGCAAAGCAGGTTATTGTTTGAAAAATTGTTAATTATGTGCATCATAGTTTCCTTTGAACTACTTTTTTTTTTTTTTTTACCACCAATTAATTGAATTTTTCCCTTTCATTCCTTAACATTCCTGCCTCTGTGTATTTCAGCAATTTAATTCATTAATTTCACAATTTGCAGGTAAGGTGATGCATTTATCTCTGTACGTTTTGAGGTTTGGCAAATAGCCTTTCACTAGATTTTCCTCCTTACAGTTTATTGATGAACTGTAAATTATTTGATGTAATTTGATGAAACTGAATTTCATAATTGCAGACTTTAAACTGAAAAATAAAATAAAAATAAAATCCAGGTTCATTAACCTCCTAAGACCCAAACTCATTCATGGCATGCATTTTTAATTTCTCTTTGCTATTTGGGCTGATTGGGACCTGATGAATGTAAAAACAAAGAATTACAAGATTTGTTTTGTTTTTTTACCTGATTTTTGTTTCTGAGAAAAATGAGATCCACATATGAGGACATTCTTTTTAAATTTTGATCAAACAGTGGCAGTATAATGTCCTCGTAGGAGGATTTCAGGCCCTTGTAGAGCAAAATGTTGCATTTTGGTTTAAACAGCCCAAAATGTGATGTCCACATATGTGGACGCCCAGGTCCTAGGAGGTTAAATAAATGATCCAGAAACTGTGTGAATGATCTTAAGATTGAATAGATTGAAGATCATATGTCCCTCAAAAAAAAAAAAAGAGGAAGGAAATATTTGGTATTTAGTTTTTCAAGATTCATGAGCGTTACATGCAGTGTTCCAACTCCGGTAAGGGAAATTCTTCTTTTTCCAAAAATGAAACAAAAGCTATTCAACCCTGGTTTCTAGTATTTGATGACTGGCTGAACATATAAACTCAAAGATCTGGCTTGTAGGTTTGAAATTATAGATAAGGTTGAAAACAGAATTTGTATTTTGAATTTTATTTAAACTCTTCTCTGAGATAGGACCTTGCACGTTTCCCTCTCACTGAGCAGTAATATGTGCATACCATGTGACTTTGTCCTGCCCTGTGATTGTGATTTAAGGCATTATGTTTTTTAAAGGGCATTTCCTATTGGCTTTTATGTGTCTCATCAAACAGGCTGAAGCAGAAGCAGGATACAGACAGAGAGGAGCCTCTTTGAACGGCAGCATCGCCGCGCTCGAGACAACAAGCACTGCCTTAAATGCATCTCTCAGTGTCCTGTTATTTTCTGTGGGAAAGTCAGACTGGACCCAAGATGCTGCTTATTTGAGGTTTCAAATTTATTGGATTAAATTAGCTGGATTAGTCTGTTTTCTTACATATGACAATATAAAGGCCATAGGTTTTAGTTCTTATGTTGTGCTGTAGCTGTTTGAATCCTTCTTCTTTTTTTTTTCTGTGACAACAGCGGCTTGTTATCAATTTTTATTTGGGCTAAATTTTACTCCGAATTCCTTCTCAATAACTACATTAAAAGTGTTGAAAGTATGGGGAAAATCTTCTAAAATGACAGCTGTTTGCTCCACTTTGTGTTGTAGAGGTGGTTTTTCTTCTCAGAGGAAATGTAAATGTTCAGATAGTTTATTTACTCTGGCAGCCTGGCGTACATCTCCTCCGTCTGGTGAATTGCGTTTGACTGTTTAAAAGGATGATTTGCGTGAAAGGGCTAAAATAATGGCATTATATTTTTAGAGTCATCTCGTCCCGGCTTTGCTGTTTTTTTTCATCAACTTTCACAGCTTCTGTAATTTCAGTGCAATTTCAGGCTCTGATTGCTCTGTTGCTTGAATGCTAATCATTGCTAGCGTATAACTTCATTTCTTTTTGGCTCTTTATGCATTTAAGGAAATGTCATTTAATAAAGAAAATGAAAAAGTTCGGAGAGGTTTGTAAACAGATTGCACTCCTCAGAGATGCGCACACAACAACGACGCGGGGACGTCTGCTTCTGCAGGACTGTGTTTTACAAAACAACTCTTCAGAGCGCTGCACCCCAGCTGCCTATTTGATTTGATTTTTTTTTTTTTCCATGAAAAAAAATGTTCTGTGCCTTTATGAGG
>VURO01020553.1:10258-31654 GCA_015108175.1 Pelvicachromis taeniatus
CACACACCCACCCCACACACACACACACACACACACACACACACACACACACACACACACACACACACACACACACACACACACACACACACACACACACACACACACACACACACACACATCCACATGCTTTATATAAATACAACCTACTGGCGCATATGCACACCTGAGCAAATCCAATAAAAAGGTAAACAGTTAATAGGATTAAAAGGAATTATTAAACCCCACTGTAACATGAATAACACAGCAGCACCCTGCTAATAATCTTTATAGACTGGATTTGCTTGGATTAATCCAAAATCATGAAAAAGCCTTAATTCCCAGTGCTTTATATTTTAAAGGTCACCCATAGCACACATTTACAGAGCGTATGATTTTAAAGGTGTCCTACGATAACTCGTATGTTTGTCTCGTTACGTAAATGCATCAGTTAAACAGAAGACGTCACTGCTACTTCTCCTTCGGGCCTTGTCACATTGTCAGATTTCGTTGTGGTCGTCTATGTGAGCTTAATATACGTAAATAGATGAACCCAATAGCCCATTAGTTCCTGGAGCATTCTGCCATCAGCCTGCAGCATTCAGAACCCTGTGGCTGGCTCATATACTGCAATCTAATTCTACTACCACGGGGAGAGGAGAGCAGAGGAGAGAGAGGGAGAGAATTGTATTGTGACAGAGAGCAGAGAGTGGGAGGTAAAGGGAAAAGAAGAGGAGAGAGAGGGCTACAGAGAAGGAGAGAGGTAGCTTAATGCAATAAAGCATGTAGTATTGACATCTTTCTCGTGTCTATTGATTCCCCATTATGTTGCTAACAAACCCAGGTTGACATTTTGTCATTTGCAATCATGTTAACACTGCGACTTGCACGCTCCCCTCCACAAACCGATCTATATCTACACACACTAGTTTGCACGTGTGTTCATGCTCTTGCACACACACACACACACTCACTCTCTCTGTCACACACACAGAGCAAATGGGTAAGCACATGCATGGTCTTACATCATGCAGTCGAGGACGTGCCAGCGCGACGTTGTACACATGTAGAAATGTCTTAAAAGTTGGCAGCGAAACACAGACGCAGAGCTGTGGACATGTTGATTAATGGATTAAGACTGAACATTTTATTGGAATACACTGAAGGAAATAATAACATCAGACTGCCCTACAGTACACGGGTAGGAAATGCTATGAGGAAAACAAATATCAATAAGTGTATAGTTAAATGTTACTCAGTCTGAAATGCAGAGGCAGAACTAAAACAGCTCACAAGCTTCTAAAACCTGAGGAGCGTGTGTGATCTACTGTAAGTGCACGTGTGTGTGTTTGTGTGTGTGCGAAAGAGAGAGAGTTAGAGAGTATATGGTAGAAGATGGTGGCTAATGGTGTGTGACAGAAGGTGCATAGCTGAGATGAACTGAATCCAGGTGTGTGTGTGCGTGTGAGAGAGAGAGAGAGAGAAAGGCAGTCTTCTTGATGTCCCATCATATCATATTATATCACATCATACCAAGCCCCGCACTGTGTGGGAAACCTGCGGTTTCTCCTCTATGTCCCATTAAACTTTCATATACCAGTTAATGCTGATGGCTTCACAAACCACTTTACTACACATACACACATATACACACAAAGAGTTCACACAGCAGTGCCCATGACCTGTACCTCAACAGACACATTGCCATTAAAAATAGAACAAAACCTGGATCAGTTACAGCAGCTTGCTGTCCAGGTGCAAACAGCCTAACATCCTTGTTTTATGGTACTGCATATGATGGTCTGTCTGTTTCATGACAGTGAGCGTGTGTCTCTGTGTCTCTGTGTGTGCGTGTGTGAGCCCCCACAGGGGTTGTGCATGAGTGCTCGAGGCCTGTTGTAACATGAAAGAGAATCAAAACACAGGGGGCTAAAAAGGGTCAGGTGGGGCTGAGTCTAACGCTCCCGTCGTGACCTTTGACCCCACAAAAGGCTCTAACGCAAAGGAGTCAAGGAGCTGCCACCGGTCAAAGAGACAAGTTAACTGAGAGCTCGAGTCAAGAGCCCTACAACTTCCCAGAAAGCATTGTGTGCGTCTGTTTGTGTCTGAGAGAGAGTATTAAAGGCTCTTTGTTGGCTAGGTGAAAGCACACTTCTGTGGGCATGTCCACTCAATCTTAGCGTCTTTAATACCCCAAGAAGTTGATTCTGTTCATTTGGATGTGGCGTTTTCAGTGCGAGAGGCATTTCATCACTCTCATCACTTGGATGAGTGAACAGATTCAACTTTTTGGGATTTTCTTACCTGGATGATTGAGCATGCATCAAGACATCTTTAATACTTTCAGAGAACATCATTCCTGTTGTTTGGTGATATACGGTGAAGAAGCAACTCCTGCTTTAGACCTCAGATGCTGAACTGACCCAGCGCTTCCCTGGCAACAAACCCTCTGAGTTCAGAAAGGACAGCACCTCGCGCTATGTTATCAACCTGGAATAAAATCAGCAGAGGACTGTGAATCACGTTATCCTGCCATCTAGGGAATTCAGCAGCCTGTGTATACATCCCATCAGATTGCCTGCTTATTCAGATGCCGGCCCTGGCCAGGGACACTGCAACATAATGGCTCATCCTCGGTTTACTCTCACCTCTCGAGCTCAAACTGGGTTTTCCTCTCCTTCCTCGTTTTTCACTCTGTCATCTGCTCGTACTTTCACCCACTTCTCTCTCGCTCTCTTTCCACATTTTTTTTTATCTCGTTCTGACATTCGCCATTTTTCAACGTGCGGAGACCGAAAAAACTCCTCCCCGGTCCCCCTCTCCTTTGCCTCTTTCACCCTCCAACCGCTCTCCCCTCTCTTCTCTATGTATCTCTCTAGAGATATGGCAGGTAACAGGTCCCTTTCATCCCTCTACGCTCTTTTTCTCTCCCCTTCTATCACCTATCCCTTCACTGTCACACACTGTGCACTGTTGACTGAGTATGTGGAGTAAAGGGTGAAGCCCGGCGCCTCACAAATCAAATGGGCTTGAACTGATCTGGAAATGAGAGGCGAGCAGGGGACTGGGCCTGTAAGAGCTCACCCACTGGCCAAGGTGCACATGAGACACATTTAACCCAGCCTTTCACACAAGTTTCTCTATGTGTATGCAATAGTTTATGACTAATGTTTGACCTCATTTTCCTCCTTTTGCATCACTTCCCCAAACAATGCAAAAATGTAAAGCCGGTAAAGAGCTAAGTAGCTGTTGCGTGTCTAAGAAACAGTAGATGCTAGACTGAGCAAGAGCTTTCTCACAGCAACACACTGAAGCCGGACTGACTGCTCCCACCATGCCTCCTTTTCTTCCACTTCAGCGCAGATGAAATGCAGACGGTGTTCCCCCACCCCCACCCCATCCCCCCTTTCCCTGACTCCACACTCCCTCTGCTAGTCTGCTCTCAACCGTGCAGCAGCCCAAGCAATGGGACAGAGAGATGCAATCACTCCAAGTCCATTTCTAGTGTTGTTTACAAAGATGCGAGCCTTGCCAGCTAAGCTGGATGGAAGACTGAGCAAAATCTGAGTGAGGAGAATCAGTGAGGTTCATCGAGCTCAAAGCCGACCCACTAACGAGTTATTTAGTCTACGTGAATAAAGCACAAACACTAAACAGTTGGCTTTGGAATAAAGACGAGTGAAAAACAGCGTTTCCATTGCCTCCTCTCGTATGTTGTTACTCCTCCGTGCACCTACTCTCTCCTTCTATCTCCCCCTCTCTCTGCTTCCACCGGCCCAGGAATCGATCTCCGCAGGATCGATAAGTTGGCATGAATATTCCCTGCCTGCCGAGAGTCTAGTTGGGGAGAGTCGGAGGCTGAGGCTCAGGCGCAGGCAGTGGAGAAGAGGGGAAGGACGGTGACGGAGACGGGGAGAGAAAAAATAGCCTACTCGGAAATAGGAACACACGGGCGGCGTGGAAATTAAGCAACACACGGGTGGAGCAGTGGCGCATCGTTTCACAGAATGGAAAGCGAAAATAAACGGGACATTTTACGCAATTCATTTTCAATCAGTCTGGACAAAACAAAGCGCCCGGGACAGCTTCTCTGATTTTTTAACAGCCGCCCCGCAAGTGCGGAGGACTGTGTTCAATCCATCATAAGGAGCTCGAGGTGTGTGTGTGCGTGTGCAAGTGGGTGTGTGCGCCGCCAGCTCTGCCCGCTGCAAGTGCATCGGCACCGAGCGAGGCAGGCGGGGCGGGTCTCCGCGGCTTGGCCGACATGGAGGAGGTGTAGCAGGAAGAAGAGAAAAAATGTCTTACCGGAGTTGGAGCGGAGAGCCAGAGGGGATTTGAGACGCCAGGCGTTGAGGTCAGGGGTAGCTCTCTGAAACACGAACGGCACCGGCAAAGGAACAAACATGATCTTCCTCCGGCTTCTTGTTTTGATGCAAATAATCTGTCAGATGTACTGTAACAAGCTCTGTCCTCCTCTGAAGCTCCTGCACTTTCGTCCGTTTCTCTGGCAGACAGCTTTTGGACAATATTTGGTATGGAGAGCTCAGAACATTCGCCGTTAGGTGTGTACACATGTAGCCCCAGTTGCGTACTTTTATTTAAATCTGTAGACTGGTGCTCGGCTTTTGTTTTGGTGTAAATGTGCATAGAACATAGTATTTATATATATATATATATATTTATGTAGGATGGTCCCTTGAGTGCAGCAGTTATCTTACAGTCCAGACCAACACACAGACGGACAGAGAGGAGATCAGAGCTCACTTCTGCAGGCTACAGGAAAAGTTGTGTTACAATTGCAGGCCTATTGTAGGTAAGCTTTAATAATAATAATAAAAACACACAAGACTGCGTGTCACCTGTCTGTCGTCGATGCACCTGCGTTTCTCTGTTACCTTTGCTTTGCTAAATCGTTTTCCTTGAGTAAACATAGAGGCCCGGGAGGTTATTTTATCCCCCCACACTCCTCTCTCGCTCCTCACCAGTTAACGTTTCCTGTAGGTGTGAGGAGGCATGAGAACAGTCGCTAGCCTATTCCTGTAGCATCACCGGCCGGGCTTGGCTTTGGTATTCGCTTTGCAGTTTAAAACAGCACAAGGACGCATATCAACGCGAACGACAGTGGAAAAAACAAGGCCAGCAGAGTTAGAAAGTCTTATTTGGATTTCTGCACTATTTGGTTTCGTCTATACTGTATTTGGTCTCTAGCTGCACGCGCTCCTTCTCTTCTTCCCTTTGCATGAAGGCTACATGTAAGACATTCATCCGCGTGGACAAAAAGCGGCGGCTCGCGCGTTTTTTCTTCTTCTTTAAATTAGAACAGCTTCATTAAAGGCTTCCAAATAAACAAGTGGGACAAAAAAAAAGCCTGAACGGACACAAACACACACGCGCTCACACACAGATACACACAAACACAACGCGCGCGCGCTTGGCCCTGACGCTCCTCCTCCCTCGCTCTCTGTCACAAGGCAGTAATTAAAACGCAATCAATCGATAGATAATTAAATAAATAAATACAGCAGGGAAATAAATAATAAAAAAAATCAGACTAAAACCCGAAAAAAAATCCAAACGGAAATAAGAAAGCGTATCTACTGAAATCCGAATTAAGGTGTCGCGTTTTATCGGAACACTTGCCTATCTCCGTCCATCCGTCTGTGTGTCTGTTTTTGTCTGTCTGTTTGTCCCCGATATTATTTGGGAACCCCAACAGCTCATTCGACCCGGCTCCCTCCAGGATTGTAGCGATCTGCCACTAGGCTGGCCGCAACATTGAGGCGAGAGAGGACCCGCTACTACTCACACATCACCACCACCCCACCCCCGCACCTCCCTCCATCCCTCAATCCCTCCCTCCTGCCTCCCACCCACCCACCACCGCCACCCCCACCAACCACCCCATCTCCCTCGTTTTCACTACCGCTGCAAAAGGTATCCTGTATTGATTTCTGGATTTTTTCCCCCCTCTTAATAATACTGGCTATAATGATGCCAATGGTGATCAGTGCATTACTGCCGGCCTCCTTGGGTAGGGATGAAGACCCGATAAGAGAACCCATGGATACCTATAGGTGCTTAGTGCTAATACCTGCCAGGATACCCAGCATGGACGCAATTAAGTCATCTCATCACTGCTGCGTTTAATAAGCCCTCCTGAGCGAAGGAGGGTCTATCATTATTCAGATAGACAGAAAGACAAGAGCGACCACTGCTGTTCCAGGCATGAGAAAATATGAAGCCGGCTGAAAACACAGTGCAGGCTATAAACTCAGTGAGATAAGGGAAGCATGTGCATGCATAAGTGCTTGCATTTGAGTTTGCAGGTAGGATACAAACAACAAGAACAACAATAAAAATAATGAACAAAAGAGCCCAGGTGTCAGGGGACGAGCTCCTCCATTACAAAGGTGATCACCACCAACCCTTCTTCCACGCATCCTGGCCTCCATTCTGCCCTCGCCCACTCCCGGGCCCCCGACATGTTACATGCTGTCAATTACAGGCCAACATCAGTCAACGCCGCGCGCTTACACGCCAGATTATTGTCGATATGGATTTTTAAATAGAAAAATCTATACGTTAAACATTGCAGTCAATACAGGCAAATCGATAGGAATGAGCGAGCTCTTGCTGCTGTTGGGCCTGAGAGCCTCATCCCGCAGGACTGTTTATGCCTGCTCACTTAATGCTGTGGGCGATTAGGCCCGTTTTAATGGAAACTGCACGTGCAATAAATTACTTTCCCATCATCACCACACTTGTCATTTACTCAGTCATCAGCAGACAGCCATATTGCCAAGAAATGTGAGCTGCACACTAAAACTGGCATATTCCTAATTATGAAAAATGTGTCATCCTCTGTAGTAGACAACCTGGTTTTATTGTCCTTCTCCCTCTGCTTCACATATGACAGATGACATCCGCAGGTCCAATGAGGGAGAGGAGGAGAGGGAAGAGACAGAAGAATGGGAGACATGGGGAGTAAGGAAAGGAGGAAGGGGAGAAGTAGAAAAGTGGAAAACTGAGAAAGAGGAGTAAGGTGGCAGAGTAATGAGAGGGAAGGAGGAGATGGGAGGTGAGGCAGCAAGAAGAGAGAGGAGGAAAGAAGGAGGGAAGGGCGAAGTGACTAGTTGTCCTTCAAAGACCCCCTTCTCTCCACAAAGGGAGCCATGCGCGCCCCCTTTCCCTCCTCCCCGCACTCCTTCCAGACAAAAGCAATTATTTCTTGTAGAATGTAGTGTGGTTGTGCGCGTCTGTGGAAGAGAGGGATGGAGGGAGGGTGTGTGAGATTGAAGGAGGGGAAAATAAGATGGTGTTGGAGGGGTGAGGAGGATGAGGGGGTGAGGAGGAGGGGTGCTAACACATAGAGCATCCATCCATTTGTCCTCCATGCGCTCTTCTTACCAAACTCTTCTTTTTCTTCCCCCTGACGCGGCCACAAAGACACAGAAAACTATCAACGAAGCAGTCACACATTTAGAAACACACCACTGTCAAAACACCTGCATGGATTCCGGGTATTCAGATGAGCGTCTCTCTTTATTCTGCAGCAGACGCTGAAAACTTTAAAGGGAAGAAACAAACTCTCGTGTCCTCTTGCTGACCGTCTTTCACACATGTGCATGTGCAGAATTTCGATTTATCCCTCAATTAAAGTTATTTTCCCTCATCATGTCTACACAGGTGCAAACTGGTTGACAGGTAAAATAAGCACAGAATACAGAGGCTTTGCTACCTGGTCATGTGTCTGGGACTGACCACCTGAATTCAGCAAATCGCTCCCTCTGTGTGTTTCTTGCTTGGTGCCTATAAGGCCCCCCGCAGCGAGGTGGGCTCTACAGTTTCAGTTCCCAAGGGATGTGGAGAGACCCACAAACCCCAAAGAGAGAGAAAGAGATAGGGAGAGAGAGAGAAAGAGAGAGAGCTCCCCTGAGGGGCCGCTCCAGCCAATAACCCCTGCTGGACCGCTTTCATTGAAGGCCCATGGTCCTGATTGTCCACCTCCCTCCCTATCAAGCCTCCCAATCCATACAGAGATATATAGCTGGTTCCATTGTTTTCTGGGCTGTATCTTCGCCCTGCTGTATTGAAAAATGCTCTTCCAAAATTGTCTCTTTCTCTCTCTCTTGTTTTGCTTCTATTTTTTTCAGGGACAAATACTGTAATGGATGTAATATTGGAAGGCAGGAACTAAAAATAAAGTTTAGGGATTTAGATTTAACTGCTGAATGATTCTTCTTAATAACCAAAGAAAGTATAAACGTGTATCTTTTGTAATTTGCATGCTTCACGTCATCCAGAAACTTTTTTTCCCTTTAAATTAGAAAATAAATGACACTTCTGCTTGCAGTGTACTGCACTGGATTAGCAGGTTTTTCTGCATTACATAATGTCTGCGCTGTACTTTTAAAATGTATTACATTTGCTAAAAATCATGTACATATATAAACTTAATGCCACAATGCTGATATATGTTGTCAGGTAAATTTATAAACTACTGCTAATGGAGAAAACACAATGTTAATAGGTAAACACAATTATTTAATGAGTGAAATATAAAAAATTAAAAAAAATCAAGCATTCAAAAAACTCCTGACTCACTCTTTTCGAAACTTATTAAATGTTAGTGGATTCAGTTAGACAACTCACATGAAAAGACAAAATGTCAAACTAATAGATCAAACGAGGCAAATTAAAATATTCGTATAATCTATTTAAAATTCTTTTCCTTTCAGCGTTTTTTTTCTTTAACACAAATCAGTTTGTTTGCAGCTGATAGTGTGGCGTACGTAGTTTTCCCCACCTATACTAGTCACAAGCAGATTTATTCATAGAAAGCAATTTGTTCAATTTCTCTCCACAAAATGTTTTCCGTGTCATGTGCTGTAGGTCAGGATGTGGCATGAAAAATGTATCCAATCAGAAAAAGCCAAAGTATCCTTAGGCTACACATTAGTCACAACACGGGCCATTCATTAGTCATATTGTTTATTGCACTCTTGGTAATTGCCTGTTCTTCATTTTGAATGATTGATTTGACTGGCTGGCAACAGAGTTTGAATATTGAACATGATTTTTTTTTTTAGTTATTATTATAAATGATGAAGCAGAAGAAAAGTTCTAACCACAAAAAAACCCAAACCCTTTTCCTTGGTGAAACGGTTCGTACTGATCAGACGGGATGAGTGTGTGTGTTTGTGCTCACGCGCCGCCCTGCGTGTGTGACCCCGGCTCATCCGAGGGTGTTCGCGGCCATGTCACGGTCGTAGTTAAATGGTGATGTCATGTTGACAAACGAGCAGGTCGAATTAAATTCTCACTCATCAATAACGGCGTCGGTTGGGAATCAATAGGAGGCCAACGGTGGCGTTACTGGCTCTGTCAGCGGCCTAACAAGGCCCTATTAGAATGGACAACGCTCTCTCTCTCTCTCTCTCTCTTTCTCACTGTCGCCTTGTCCCGTCTCATCCGGGCAGCGCAAGGCGTCAACACACTCCTCTCATATCCTCTCCGTGCACACACACATCAATAACAGATGGCAAAATGTAATATTCACATAATGCCATGCTCTGACATGATGTATAGATTTGTCAAGATAATATGGATATGATGCATGGGCTTTTATGAGGTTTGTTTTTTTGGTGTCTTTGTCAGTGCGTGTGTTGGCGAGTGGGTGGGCAGGTATTGTTTGTGCATCTTGGTTAGTGCCAGTGTGTGGGAAGGCAAGATGTGGTGCAGGCTTTGGATCCTAACTGCAGAGTTCACATCCAACCAAGATTCAATCAATCCAAGAAGATACACACATACAGGTGTGGAAGAAGAAGAAGAAGAAGTGAGCTCTGTGTGTGTGCACAAGTCAAAGTCTCACACACACACACAAAAAAGTCCCAAATGAGAATGGTAAAACTTCACACGCACGCTCACGTACACAGATACACGTATGTTGAAGCATAAAATACACACAGTCTCACACAAACGATGACTGTACACCACAATCTCCAGCCCTCCACCTTCCGTTCTCGCTTTCCTCGAGCGAACAAGCAGCTGATCCAGCTAAAGCCCGTGTTCTTTCTGTATTCCTTGTCTTTTTTATTAGTTTTTATTAACTTTGCCTCCCTCTCTCTGTCAGCACTCTCAATAATCAATGCTGATATATTGCCAATATCCAGCTCGGTCCCTCATGCCATCTTTCACAGAGGCTCCGTTATTGGGGGAGATTGGCCCAATAATAATGATATTTATAATAGATATTTATTATCTGGGTTTGTGGCAGGGCTGTGGAAGCCCCCTGCTGAAAACTTACATGCACGCAGGCACATAAACGTATACACACAAATGCACGCGCGCGCACACACACACACACAAAAGCAGTCTCGCCGGGGCTCTTTAATTTACACTGGTAATATCAGCCGATTATGCCCCACACAGATAGTGTAAGGTTATCGGCAGAGTTAACACACATTGGCTGCAATGTATTCACTCCACATTATAGAGTCCATTGCACCTGCATGTGTGTATGAGTGTGTGCGGAGAGCTGAAGGTCCACCTTTGGCAGCCTACCGGCACTGAGCGGTGTTTAGAAGCCAAGGGAGGGTTGATGGGATGGGTCAAGATTCAAGCAGTGCTTGGTCAGGGGAGGGGATGCATGAGAGAGGGGACTGGACAATCTGGCCTCTCGCCCTCTCCACCCCTCCTTCTTCTCCACACACACACACACACACACACACACACACACACACACACACACACACACACACACACACACACACACACACCCCCCACCCCCCCCACCCCCCCCCCCCACCCACACACACACACACCACACACACACACACACACACACACACACACACACACACACACACACACACACAATCCAACCCCCCCAGGCCTCATCTACACCCCCTCCATCTCCCTGCATCCCTCCAGTAGCCAGGGCCCCAGACGGTAATCCACCCCAGTGCTCCTCATCCTTTCATGTATTGATTTCCTCTCCTGCGCCACGGTTACATGTCGCACCCACGTCATTGGGTCTCGGCTGCTTCTGCTCCCACCCCCTCCCCTCTCTGCCTCACCCATTACCCCACCCTTACACTTACACCTCTCCACCCCCCACCATCTTCAACAACAACTAAAGGGCTGGGTTGCGGGATGGGGAGGTTAGAGAAGGGAGGAAAAAAGAAAAAGAAAGAGTGAGAGTGGACTAAAGGGAGGAAAAAGAGGGCAGATAAAGCACTGCAGTATTTCAGTAAAGCAACCAGCATTTTACAGGGATAGAAACAAACAGGAGAGGATGGAGAGAGAAATAACAGGAAAAAAAAATCTGCCCCTGGGGGCTGCAGAGGATATTGTGGAAATTATCAGAGTGCGACACACGCTCGAAGTCCACAGTGAGAGATTTATTTCGAATTTGTCTTTGACAGTGAAATTCATCACTGAGTAGGCCTGTATCTGCTCTAATTTTATAGACGCATTTGGATGAACACGAGGAGCCAGAGTCCCACTTTGTGAGAGATAAATCTGAAATTCATTAGCAGAGCTGCAACGACCGCTTGATCAATCAGTTAGTCGGTGGGCGGAAAATTAATTGGCAACAATTTAGATAATCGATTAATGATTTTGTCAGTCTCTGAGAAAAAGAATGAAACAATCCCGTCCTCAGTTTGATTTCCTTTTGAGTTGAGTATCTTTCTGTTTGAGACTCTCTGCCACCTTTCACTCTTTACCAGGAAGAAATATTCAAAGTCCCATCAATTTAAAACTCCATCAGGTATAAAGTCGGAGCTGTTGTCTTTTTCCACAAACCTCTGGTATGAGTTTGCATTTTTCAGGCCTCATGTGATTAGTGTGTGCTGAAAAGTCCTGTGTGTGTGTGTGTGTGTGTGTCATCCCCCAGTGAACGGATGAAGTATGTATGAGGCTGCAGGCTGGGAGTACGACAGGTCAAGGTTATGTTTTGAGTGTGTGTGTTGGACGAAGTGGTGTTGGTCCGTCTGGCTGATTGTGTGAGAGGCGCGTGTGCACGCAAGGACAACGTTAGTGCTTGTGTGTGTGTATATGTATGTGTGAGTGCAACACCTTATGTGAGAATCTGCCCTGATCATATATGTGTATGTGTGCCGAGAGGAACAAGTTGTGTGCGTTTGATGTGGTTTTGTGTGCTGAGTCCGCAGGTTCCTACTTCTCATCTAAAAGAGAAGTCAGTAGTGGTGACCATCAGGCGCTTCGAGTCTTATTGTCCACGGGCTCCTCCGCGTGTCTTTTTACATGTGTAATCTAAAACAAGGAAAGCCACATATTAATGTATCCGAAGGTTTTTAAACTAGCCTGTGTGTGTCTGTGTCTGTGTGTGTGTGAGAGAGAGAGATGCTGTCAGAAAGAGAGAGAGACCGTGTATGCTGTCAGGCCATCCCTATCCCTATCATCAGGGCAAACACAGGCCCCATCACTACAAAGCAAACAGCAGCTCAGCCCAGGGTATGCATTTTAAACACTTTATCTCCCATTGTTTAGCCAGCACTCACTCCTCTCAACCCTGAACCCTTGTTTTACATTTTCTGCAGATGCAAACTGCAGACAGAAAATGTAAACACAGAATGGTTAATCAAAACTGTCACTGCCGCCTTTACCATCATAATAACGCAGCTATTAAAGCGCACTCTTTAAAACATCCTGCGTTTAATGCCACTGCAGAGCGGCATTACATCATCTTGACAACAGTAGTGATATTGAAGTTTTTCTCCCACTGCTGCTGACAATAGTTTGCTTGCCTTTTGAAAGCACTTATCTTAAGTGGATCAACGCAGAGTAAATTGTAATTGCAACGCAGTAATGCTACATATGGTCCATATATTGTGTACTGTGCAAGGCACTCAACTGCACGCTGAGACAGAAAAGCAGCAAATGACTTTAGAAAAGGTTAGCACAATTTGGTCAAGTACAAAGGCTATAAAAAGAAAATGCTATCAACTGAATGTCTGAATTTGAGCTTCAACACTTAAGCCAAGAAAAGGTCAAAGACACACGCACGCACGCACACACACACAAATATACAAACACATACATGTTTTTGAGCATGCGCCGAAAGAATTCATCGTTTACTTCACATCGAGCTCTTGCACACGCATACACATTCGAGTGTGAGCGCAGACACACACACACACACACAAACGCACGCACACAGAGACTCGGATACAGCCAATTAGGTCCACCACCTTCAGAGAAACACCAGTGGGCATGTAAGATTCGGAGTCCAGCGGGCCTCTAAAACCTAACACAGTCATAAGCCAGAAATAACACACACACGTCTCCAGTAGGCTCTGCAGACCGTGTGAAATAGCAAGGCAAAGACAAAACACTCCATTCCATCTCTGACATTTCCAATATCTGTCTATCCCTCATAAACCTTTGTTCACCCATAAAGTGACTCATTCTTCACAGATGAACATGTTCCATCCAGGCGGCTACCAGGCTGGCAGTCGTTACTGCCAGTCGTTCCTGACGCTTGTTATAATTACAAAATTATTGATTCCCTTTACATTTCACAGATTTTTGACAGGAGGTGCTAAAGATAAATTGATTTAAAATCCCCATTACGCTGTGTAGAAACGCTTTAATGCTTTAAAAATAGTTTGATTGCGGAGCTATCTGTGTTTTTTTGAGCCTTTTGTTTCTACACTGCATGTATACACCCATATTGTGTGTGTGTGTTTTACTTAACTCGACTTCCCCTTAAAGCTCATAACTCTGTTTTCTCCTCCTCACGTCCTGCTCTTTGTCTCTCACTCTGTTAATTCACTACGCTGTCACCAGTCAGTGTATTTACCTAACACCAGTCTCTCCCCCTTTCCCTTTTCCCTCTCTCCTCTCGCTTCCTTCTCGTCTCAATCCTTTCCTCCATCTCTGCCCCTGCGAACGGTGAGACTGTGTGAGTAAGCGTGCAGGAGATTTAGAGCGGGGATCAATAAGAAATTTAAAAATCAATGCACTTAGCGCCAGGAAATCAATGGGCCTAATCGGGATGCCAATCGGCCCAGTCAAAACAATTAAGAGGGAAGAAAAATGTTTAACAACCTCCTCTTGCTTACATAGACACAGGGGGGAGCAAGGGAGAGAGTGACAGAGGCCTAAAGAGGAATATCAGAGGGAGACACAGAGGGATGAGATGAAGTGATATATGGGAAGGAAAGGCTCAGGAGAGAGCGCTCAAAGCTTAGACTCAAGGAAAGAGGGATTGGAGGGAGAGGCAGAGAAAGACGGGGAGTGAGGGACACAAATGGTGATAAAGGACCGGTTGGGAGTCATGAAGGACAACAGAGGAGAAAAGGGAAAGTTGACGAATGTGGATGGCAGGGCAGAATTGGATTTTTTTTTCTTTTAATCCACTCTTTTTTTGTTTAAATATTCCATAGAAAATAGAGCTGAGGGTTACAAATAAGGTCACAGTTTGTGATCAGAAACACAAAAAGTAATACCCTCCCTCTGGAAGTGGTGCTATTTGCTTCATCAAAGGCTCCAAAACTGGGCCGCTCCCTGTGGTCAGACACAGAACAGCGCAGCACTCATCCTCACCAAGACAGCCAATCAAGCGACAGCCGGAGTCACGAACAGCCAACACTTCCAAATCAAGCGACATCAAAAGAGAGGACATTGTGCTCCCCGTCGAAGCGTCCAATCGCACTGAATGTTTGTCAGTGCGGGCGTCCAATGAGGGAGCTGCGGCTGAGTGCGGGAAACAGCCGAACGGCTTGGCGGTTTGTGGTAGGGGGGCTAATTTGGGGTCAATCAATAGATCTCCCCTCTCTCTATCTTCTGCCTACTCACCACGCTAAAATCAATGGGAAAGCCAACAGTTCCCCGCCCCAGTGTGGATTAGTGAACACACACAACTAATCAGCGAGTCACTGAAACTGACATCTCAGCTATTAACCTATTGATACAGGAGACACATGTTGAACGCGTACACACACATACCACCACATATTCCAGCAGAAACATCTGTGCCGCTGTAACGATGAGGGATATTCCTCATGATGTTCACACCCAAAGAGCCTTTGAAAGTTTCTACAGAGGCGAAAATGTTTTATCTGGTATAAAACACAAAATAAAACATCAATATTCATAAAACTTCATGACTTTTCTTTGCGTTTTTCAACATACGCCTGCCCCAGAGGCTCAGCAGCAGCAGCAACGAGCAGAGGCAATAACTATCACTGAGCACCAACATACTCAGATCCAGCCGCAACCAAGAGACATTTAAATTTTTTCAGGGCTCTCACTCCACTAGTCCAACATCCTGTCGCATAAAATCACGCACCTCTGTGGGATCCCTGGCTTTGAGGGTCAAAGTGGGAGCTCGAAATGACTCTGTGCGGACGCCAGCTTCACTCTAATTCAGGTGTCAGCCAGCACCGGCCTCCATTAAGGACAGAGGGGGACGTGGCAGTGCGTATTAGTGAGGGGGAAGATGCATTTTTTGCCTGTAACGTGGTGGCACTCTGCCAGTTTGGACTGGTGCATAAATTTGACGTATAAAAAAACGTCAAATTATTTTTTTTAAATAATTGGTTGTCAAAATGCAAGCGCGTCTAAAAATTGAGAATTTGATAGGCGATTAGAGAAACATTTCACGCTGAAGCCGATAAGCGATTCAAAATACACCAGTAGGGCATCCCATTAAAGACAATAAATTGTGCAACTTTAAAGAAAGCCTCGCTGAGTTTTTTTATTTATGTCTGTGTGCGTGTGTGTGTGTGTGTGTTGAAACACCTTGCTGAGTCTCCTCAGGAAGATAAAATAATATGTACCTGGCTCTTAAGAGGAGCACTACACACGGATCATTTTTCAAAAATAACAGCCTGACTAGCTTTCATCCCTTACTTTTGAAAGCCCTCTTGTTTTCTGAGATTGCCTCTCCTTCCTCTGTTACTCCTCCCCTCCCTCCCCATCCCCTCCCCTCTCTGTCATGTTTTAGTTTTCATATGTTGGTTTTGTTCTTCCTCATTTTCCCCTTGTGTAAAAAATGAAAGGCTGAAAATAGGATGAGCGAGGACTAGGAAAGCGGGGAGGGGTGGGGGCAAGAGAGAATGAAAGGCAGGAGGCAAAAGCAACGACTGCACATCGGTGAAATCGCTGTCTGCAGCGCCGAGGCTGTTCTCTTCTCTGCACTGACAGTTACAATACAGTCCCAAGCCCCATCCATATACATCATACTCTGAAAACCAAATGTTATCCATAGACAATGCAAAATGGTCCCCTTGCCCAGTGTTGAAAGACTGTATACCAATGTGATGGACCCACAGCATGACAAGAGGAACAGCATTGATCAGCCACAGGCAGCTGCATAAAAACAGCCTTTAAATCGCATTCAGACATACGAGTTATTTGAAAAGATAAATCCAACTCATGCATGTTTTTTTGAATTAGTTATCAACCATGCACATTGTAGTGTGACCGACGCGGGGAAAGCAAGGATAACTGTCTTTCTCCTCCTATCTATTTCTTCTTGCTTCTTGACATCCTTTCAGCAATCCGTTTTCACACTTTAAACGCACAAAGAGAATGGAAGTGAGAGGCGTATGAAGTGGACTGGATTTCCTTCTTGTTGTTGTTGGGTTTTCTTTCTCTCCGTCCCTCTTTCTTCTCTTCACAGACTTTATTTCCATGGTGGACCCATAGTGATCAGCAGGCAGTCATGGCTTAGCCCGACATGATTGTATGTTTAGGCCTAATCCAAACCTCTTCCTCCACGCCATGGTGGTTTGTGATGGAGATGGAGAGAGAGCAACTTATTGAGAAAGAGAGAGAGTGACATAGAGAGATGGAGAGGGAGAGAAGAAAAAAAGTGTGAAGTTGTATTGTCAAGATGTCCAGGCCAGTCCGGATGCATTGGTTCCGTATAACATTCCTATTCCAGCTCAACAGACGGATGCTACCATTCTGTGAGAACGCAATCCTGATTTCTCGCTTGAGACCCAATATCTGCACCATACAAATAGGGTGAGGATATTGGGGAGGGGGGTGGAAAGTGATACTCACCAGGAATATGGCTCTTTCTTCTTATCCTGCTCAGCCATAATGATGTTTGTGAGCCTTTCATTGCTCAGCCAAAATGAAGTCTTTCAGGGGCCGGAGCCATTGACAGATTAAGAAAACATATCCTGTTTTGTAGAACATGACAGAAGCTTTCTTGTTATCTGAATAATATGAGCAGTGCTGAGGTGGCACAGAAAGACTGTTTGTGAAACATTGTGTGGTTAAACCCGGGGGTGAAATTACAGCCCGCTCTCTCTACGAGAGAAAAAAGAAAGACTTTAACTGTGAAACTGAAAGTAGCTTCTCAACCCGTGGTTATAAAATCATGTCGAAGGAAGAAACGCTCATTATGTTGTTTCATTATGTTATTGTTAATAGAAATATCTGTTCATGATTATTCTCCAATATCCACAAGCGAAAACTTCATATTACTCATTTGGCCCTGAGAGAAAGGCTGGAAATGTCGAGCTATACATGGCAACACGGCCAAACTCTCACACAACAGAGATGAGCTGAAAATGACCAAATCACAGAAAATTGATCACATCCAACAAAATGACGGGCTGACTAAAATTGGTGTGAGCTTTCTTGGGGCTCAAAAAAAACCCCTAAAATGTTGGCAAATGCTTTCTGACAACCACATTGTAGTTCTCCCAACAAAGAAAAAACGATTTTGGAATGAGCTCTAATGAATTTATTCTGACATTAACTGTGATGGAAACATCTGAGCCAGGCAGACGAGTGGACGGAGCAACGAGGCATTCAAAGGCGAGGCCAGGAACGGAGGTGGCGATGTGGCGCAAAAGAGGATGATGGCAAAGACAACAAAAATGCAGCAACAAAAACAAAAACAAAAAAAAAAGCTAAAGAAATGAAGGGGAAAAAATAAGGTGTGCTGCAGTGGATCAGCATCTGGAGTGTGTAGAGGGGTTACGCTGAGAGGTGGCATGTTCAGATGCGATAGACAGCAAGAAGAGGGAGGTGGTGAGTAACAGAGAGGTACAGGGAGAACAATTGATAAAGGGCTGGTAGAGAAGAAGAGATTTAGGATTAAGGAATGAGTTTGGGGTAAAAGGAGGAGGATTAGGGGTTTGGGTAAGAGCAGGACAAAGTGAGAGAGGCGGGGAGGGATGGAGGAGCTGAAACCAGGAGAATGAGAGGCGAGCAGAAAGGGGAAACTGTACAGGGCTTTTGACGGAGAGAGCAGGGATAAAAAGATGTATTTTTCCTGCTTCCTCTGTTGTCCTGCCTTTCCTCTGGGCAACTTCCCGCTGCTCTCCCCCTCTCTGCTGCCTTCCTCCTCTGTCTGACACAGTGGGAAGATAGGTAGGAAACCTAATCGAGCCAGACACGCCGCCTGCTCTCTGCTGACACTCACAGGCAGAGGGGGGGCACTACAAATCCTGCTGACCAGCCGAGCCGAGACCCCCACTCCCAACCTCCTCTCTCACCTATCGGCCAAAGCGGCCATCATCATTCGGCACAATAGGGTGGAGGAGATGGGGGTGAGAGGGGAAAGAGATGTGGTCCTGAGATGCTCGATGGGTAACATGACCCAGTAACACTGCCAAGAATTAGAAGTTTGATTCTTGCTGAGAGGAGAGAGACTGAATGAAACCATCAACGCAGAAAAGCCACTGAAATATTTTAATATTGGTTAAAAAAAAAAAATAAGCATAAACTAATTTACAGTGCTAGGTCTCGCCTAAATTATGCCAATACTTTAATACTGAAACACTCTGGATTTATTGATTACATGGTTAAAAAAACAGTTCTGGTAATGATAATATCTTTAATTGGAGAGGTAGCAGGATTCAAGGTGCTGACTATAAACTGCAGCGCACCAAGTTCAAGTTCAAATTATTCTCCTTCTCTTTATCGTCATTTCGCTCCTGTCAGATTCTCCTTAAAAAAGGGAATAAAATGCTCCCCAAACTATACAATTATACATTTAAATATTTTCAAACATCTATAAAGGAAAACTATGAAATGTGTGCTGCTTTAAAAAAAAAAGGATTTTAGTATTGTTTCATTTCATCCTTTAATTCCTCTCTCTTTTTGGGGCGTTGTTATTAAAAGAAATAACAAACCAAAGCATCATATTAGCACGTCACCATCATTTTTTAATCATATGTAAGATTTTAGACTGGATTAGATTATTTTAATTTCTTTTTTTTTAAATCATAATTTAACCCTGAAACAAACAAAATACAAAAAAAGCTCTACATTAAAATAGAGAAATGTATGCCAGGGGCTGATGCAACCGAGCAGATTCTGAGATAAAATGATGGCGCTGTGGTAATGACTCTGCTGTTTAACTTAAAGTGAAGTGACTTTGCGGCTCTTTTGCTTTTCTTTTTGTCATGTCATAGACCTCTTTAGAACATTTCATACAAAAAAACACATTCAGCACAGACTGCTTGCACGATACGTGCACGTGTGGATCCACTGGAAGTCGCAAAGATTCTGTTTTTGTTTTGTCAGTGAATATTTTCCACACTACACTAAACTCGAAAGAGATTTTTTTTTTGATAGATGAACTCGCATCTTTTGTCAAACGGTATGAACAAAAGCCGCTGGTCATGAACGGGTGTGGTAGGATGCCAGGGTGGAAGCATGTCCTGTAGTGAGTGTGTGTGTGGGGAGGCTCTGCTGTGCAGGTAAAAATGAATGAGGGTCAGTGTGTGTGTGTGTGTGTGTGTGTCAAGGGGGGAGTCTGCCTCCCTGGTCATTGTGTGGGGAGAGACAACCATTACAGACTGACCGTTATGGTGACAAGCAGTGACACACTGAGGCTCCTCTCGGGGGAATTAGCTGTGGACAGACGATGGGATGTGCAAAGGTTGTGTGGACATTGTACACTTGCTGCATTGTCCTTTTTTTTTAACTCTAGATACATTAAGTACTTACGTGTGTACATGTGTGATTGTGGTTTTGTGTTGCTGTATAAATACGTGTGTGTGAGTGTGTGTGTCCAAACCAGATAGCACATATTTGCTAATCTGGAGGGGGTAGCTGGAGGAAGGGGGTAGGGTCAGAAGCCGGGGTCAGGTGTTAATTCACTGCTTCAAAAGCAGAGCCAAACACAAAAACCAGGGGAGACCACAACCGAACAGATCGACCAAAACCACAAGGATATATTCAAGGTCCACTGCGGTAACCATGCACCTCTGCTTCTCCCTCCCGCCGACATCCTCTTTAGATTCACCTTCGCTCTTGCTTTTCCTCCCTTCTGTCCTAAATTTCACCTCATTTTTTTCCCATCTCTACCCCTTTTTCCCCCAACCCCTCTCTCTCTCTCTCTCTCTAGCTGGTCCAGTATGTGCAGCCTCCTCCCCCAAAAAAGGTCAGTCAGTCTGCAGGGTCATCAGTCTGGGATGAAGCTGAACTTTGACCCTGAGCCCTTGATGTATTCCAACCACAAACCCCGCAGACACACTCGTGTAATGGACATGTGCGGCCTCACAAGAGGCTTGTTTCATTGTGGTCATTTTTGATCAATTTATCACTTTTCTGTTGTCACTTATTGAAGTCCTGTCTCTGCTGGCGAAGCCACAGTCTGTGCAGCACAGCAGGTTAAGAAAGACAACGACATCGACAAAGTGATCTATTTCAGATGATTAATCCCACCAGCATTTATCAGCTAATCAATGCAGCGATGATCGGGAAGTGCCCACTGATTACATTCAACAACCACAACTGATACATGACTATGTTGAGGAGGGAGTGGGGGGTAAACACACTCATACATGGGAAAGACAGACACTAACCTCCACACACACACACATAGAGCAAAAATCAACCATGCACAAATGGGGGGGGTTTTGATTTTCCTCTACGTTCTCACAGTTCTTCATGTTTTCTGTGCCAAAGTGTAAAAGTATCCATTAAATTACATTAAAGCAAAACTAAGCTGTACTTTAGGCACACCAACTATCAACCACATCTTAAACACAAAGAAATATTAAATATTTAAAATGTAATTTTGTTCCCAAAACGACGTGAGGAAAAAATAAACTGAAATCTAACAGAAACTATTAAAACACGTGTTTTGCACTTTGGTGAACATTCAGAGGTGCGAAGTTTACCTACTAGATGAAATCCTAATATTCTGTATACCGGCCTCTGGTCCCTTCGCTTCACAACAGCGATGCGTCGTGCAACTGCAATCTTTCCGCCGTAATTGAGGAACTGGCCAAACGACCTTTGACCCAGAGGTCATTAGCGCATTGTGAGGAGGGCCACGGAGAGCCGCCGCACCATTTGGGAGGAGAGTCGTGCGCAGAAAATGGATTATTTTGTATCGCCTCTGGTGGCTGATACCGACTGAAGTGACCCCCCCCCCCCCAAAAAAAAAAAAAAAAAAAAATGTTAATCAAA
>VURO01020560.1:0-15379 GCA_015108175.1 Pelvicachromis taeniatus
AATTACACCTACACGACCAGTTTTTAATACTTTACAGCAGCCCTAAACCACCAAAAGTATTACAGACACTAATGTTTATGCCAGTCCTAATGGCTGCTTCTTGTCAACTACATTTTCGAGTGATCTTGGGCCAGATTCATTACTGGCATTAAGATCAAACCCATCACATCAACCATTGTTTGTGCGTCAAGCCAGAGCCCGGCTACGGTAATGAGGATATTCTTTGCCCTCGTTAGCAATGCTAACACAATAACATCATTGTGGGTATAAGACAAGGCACATTGTTACATAAGAGTTATAGCTCCACTGATTATGCTCAAGGGAAAATAACAGCTAATTGCCAGTTTATCCCAACCCCCACTGTTCCTTCTGTTTCTCTAGTATTGGTCACATCATGTCACTTTTGGTGTTTTTACAAAATTAATGACATCTGAAGTTTAACTAAAAGGGAGCATGTTGAAGCCACTATTTACCAGCCATCAAAAACTGATGTTGTGTGCAGTCACATTAAAGCAATCTTCTGCTGG
This sequence comes from Pelvicachromis taeniatus, assembly GCA_015108175.1. NCBI lineage: Eukaryota > Metazoa > Chordata > Actinopteri > Cichliformes > Cichlidae > Pelvicachromis > Pelvicachromis taeniatus. The sequence goes on from VURO01020560.1 coordinate 528, forward strand.
TCTTGCAATATAAATAACCCAGGCTGTGAAACCCTACCTCCTATCTGTGCTGAGATAAATGCATAAACACTGATCTATATAAATATGGTTGCTTTCATTTTTCTGTCAATATTTCCTCTAGGAGAGAATATTTCCTCTCCTCTAGGAGAGGAAATATTTGCACAACCTCATGGCACTTCTGACAAACGGCTTTTCCTGAGCTGAACCGGGAGCTTACCGGTGCCTCTTTTTTTTGGGATTTGTTGTCCACACGCCGCAAGTTGCTTTTTACTTTAAGGAACTCAGCCGCCAATGGCTCTTGTGGAGGCTGTGGAGCCGGGTAGCTGGGGGGTGGAGGGGGTGTCGGAGGAGACTCTGGGGGAGGTGGTGGCGGAAAGGACGGTGGTGGTGGTGGAGGTGGTGGTGCTGGTGGTGCTGGTGGTGGTGGCAGAAGCTTGGAGGCTGCATCATCAGGCTCCTCATTCTTCTTGTGGGTATTGGAGCTGATGTCTGGGTTTAGCATATCCATGTATGCCTGCATGTCTGAAATGGCTGTCTCTGAAGCACCTGTGAAAACAACAGCCTGTTACAGGAAGGAAAATGTGTTCATTTGTAAAACTTTCCATCCAGTCTACTTCTGATTACACAACTGAGAGATGAATGAGAAACATGAATGTCACACTAATGATGTCTGCACACAGGCCACTAGGGTGCAGCACCAGTATGGCACCTTTGACATAAAACAACAGCAAGCAAACGGCTCCATGCTGCTGCTGACTGTATTATAGCTGAAACGCCATAATAATAGAGTCAGGCACTGACGATAGCAAGGCTTTCATGCAACATTCTTATTATGATGTGATTAAAAGTATATTTAACTGTTCATCTGATCATCATTTTTCATTTTGAAATGCTTGAAAAAGATACATATTATATCCTTGGTGTGTACAGAGACCTGTGTGTGCAACTGTGCTCAGCTGGGCAGGTGGGCCTCGTGACGTTGTTAAGCTGCTCCTCTTCTCCCCAGTGCTGGACTGACTGGAGTTGGCTGAGTCGTAGTTGGAAAGGGAGCTGGATGGTGAACCGATGTCAAAGTGTGCTGCCTGGGTGGATGGAGGCATGGTGGTATTTGGGGAGGAGAGGCCAGAGTCTGGCTGTTTGTACTCAAGGTCCATCGAGGGATCCCGGGACAAAACGCGGTGCTCCACACTCTGCCAGGGGGACAATTTTTATGAACATTTCATTTTCATGATCATTTAATTTATTCTGCTTGGTTGTCTGATATGTGGATATCATTTCCACATTACTAAAACAAAGCAAAAAGTATTTGTCCATTTTTAATTATTTATTCATCATTAATAAAACACATCCGGTTCATTAATTTTTAGCTCTTGAAAGATACAGGGTCATTATAGCAGGCTCATAAATGGGCTCTTATTAAAATCTACATGTTCATTCATCAGTTGTTAAAGCTCACTGCCTCACAGTCCCTGGTGACTTAAACAAAATTACAGGCACACTAATAAAACACCTCACAGGTAGTGATAACGGCTCTGGGGATCTTTTTGCTTTTCCCCCAATGCAGGACTCAATTGGCTGAATGCGTCCCATGAGAAAGAGCAAATATGTCACCCATGCCAAACGAGCTTTGTGAGGAAGACTTATTCCCCCGGCCACTCAGGAACATCAGAGGGCTAAGGCCATGGAGAGCACTGTGTGTCAGGTAACTCGACTAATTATCTGAGTCTGAAGTCTGTCATGGGAGGCAGGTTCATAGAAAGCAAAATATTATTGAAATGTCTGCATTATTGTATTCTTACAATTATGTTTTGCTTTTGCGTTATCTATCTATCTATCGCCACATCTTCACTGATAGCCACCTTTGTCTAATGCCTTCTGTAACAGTTACATTTTTTTATTTACAAGTTTGTTTGGTTTACAATCTTTTGAGCCTTGTTGATGTACTTGTGGCACATCACAGGGAGGTCGTGCACACAGACATGTTGTACTCTTACCATGTTCTCCACAGTGTGCAGATACTTGGCACACTGTGAGTGGCCATTGTATTCGGCCAAGTCTGCTGCAGTGAAGCCATCCTGGTCCCTTATGCCCAGGTCAACTCCATTAACAACAAGGATCTGACAGCACTGAAAAGCAGACAGAGAAAGCCCCAGAGCGGATTGATGTCAGTGTTTGTGAAAGAGACGTTACTGCTTAAACTCATCTTCAATCAGCAACGATAAAAACAGTTTACACATAAACTCTCCACTCAGTTCAGTATGACAGACTCTCAGCATGTAAAATGTTTTACATATTGAGTGGATAACTTCAGGGCTTACAGTACATCTTAACGCAAACTGTGTTTTGGTTCACACTGCGTCAGACCAGAAAAACACCATATTAAATCATCACACTCCGTGTGATGTAAAATGTTGCCGTATTCTTCACTGACCTTCTATTCACGGCCACGATCTTGTCCCCAAATTATTGTAAATGTCTTTGCTAAAAGCACAATGCTTTATGTAGCTGTGTCGTGCTTTTCTTTGATCTTCTGTTTGCTATCATTCATTTTTCTCTCTCTCACAAAAAAGTTTCTGTTTTAAAATATACAGGAACTTGGAAATAGTTTAAAGCATGCATTTAACAAGCTTTCTGCCAAGCGCCGGTGGAAGCTGGAATAAGCTTGTTGTTCTCGGACTGAACAACCTTTGTTCTGCCATATTGACTTGGGTTTCAGTGAGCTTCTTAAAAGTCCACTCTAATTAACTCTTTTGTAAAAAAAAAAAAAGGCAACAAGAACGCATATCAACATGCCTAATTTATCCCAAGAGAGGCACTTTGTTGAACTCCTGGTATATATTTGAACTAAAGCTACTCTTTATCCAGTCTACTCTGATAGAATTCTAGAAAGAGAGCTTCTCTACACGTATTCTGTTGCTGTGCTGATCCTACAAGACCTAACACACACCTCAAGTTCACCATTCTCTGCAGCATCATGGAGAGGGGTCCCTCCCCAGTTGTCAGTGACGATCTCCCCACCGTGCAGCAGCAGCCAGCTGAGGACCTTTGCGTGACCACGACTGGCTGCAAAATGCATCGCCGTGGCCCCGTCACCATCTCTGTCTGTCAGGCTGATCTCTGTGAAACTCATCTGCAGGAGACGAGATGGACGTTAATGTTTGGCAGTCATCAGGAAGCTTTCAGCTGCTTTTGGTCCAAATTTTGTGACTCCAGTTGTAAACTGTGACTTTGGCACATTTTTCAAGCAAATGATGAAGGAAAATTTTAGTTAAAAGTTCAATCATGATGTGACTTCTGGTGATATCACAAGCCATGTTGGATATCACAAGCACATTGTACTTAAAGTAATTTGCTTGATCATAAATATCAGTATTGTGCCTTCAGTTGTTCTGTTTCAGAGAAAAAAATAAAATAAAAATGCATTTAGTATGGAAAAACGATTCCCTTATTAAGACATGATCTACAGTGTTCTGATAGTCCAACGCACCAGCCAGACAATGACAGTGTTGTGGCCCATCTGGGCAGCAGCATGCAGAGGCGTCATCCCATCATTGGCTCGAATGTTCGGATCCGCTCCGCAGTCTTTGACCAGGTATTGGACAACCTCCAGATGGCCTTCCTGGCAGGCCAGGTAGAGTGGTGTGGCACCATTTTTAGTTTGGGAGTTGACAAGGCTGTAGGAAAGTGAATCATTAAGGAAAATAAAAGACTTCTGCATAAATAGAAAAAAAAAAATCCAAATTGGCAACAATACAGCCAGGGCTTTCCCTGGCTCAGTGCAATGCTTTAACGTATCATGAAAGACAAATCATCTGGTCCATACCAGGTTCTAAATTGGTTTAAAACAACCTCTGAAGAGCAACAACATGTGACATCTGACGTTATTTGTGTGAGAAAAACCAAGTACACCACACGATTCAGTAGCTTTTAGCAAAAATAACATGAAGTGATGGTTTTCTGACATTGTTATGAAGGAACTCTGCCCCACTCTTATTTACAGTATCGCTTTAGTTCATTGAGATTTGGGGGTATTTGATTGTACGCAGCTCTCTTAAGGTCCCACCACCATATTTCAGTCAGGTGTTAATGACTCGGCCAATACATTCTGTTGTAGATTTGCTGATTTCTTTTCTTCTTTTTCTTATGATGCCGTAAAAGGTCTGTGTTTATTTTAAATTGTATTTCAGTTGTCACGAAGGCAAAAAAACAAAAAAAAAGTCTCTTTGTGTCAATTCTGACAAAAGATGGCAGTCTTTATAATGAAGAGAAAAAACCTGGCTGTGCCTGCTCCTTATAAGATGATGGGTGTGCATGTTATTTGCCAGCCAAAACATTAGTTACGTCGTGTGCGCACAGAGAGCTCTATGAAAATAACCTGAAACAACACAAACCTTTTCTTTTTAAACCTCCACATGTAAGCAATGGTATTAATCTAAAAGAAGTGAAAGTGTAGGCTGCAGTTAACAATTAGCTGTGACAGGAAAAGATACACTTGTCAGCATCAACATGCAGCTATTTTGAGAGCAGACAGCAGGGATGCACAGCCAGATCCTGCTCACCTTTATTACCCTTGGCTCCGCCTTCAATGCAAAACCTCATCTGATGCTTGTATCCCTTCTTGTCCCAGATCTTTATAGTCACAGGGGGAGGTCAGAGAGTGAACAAACATATCTCCACTAAATCCTATAAGGTAGTGCTTTATTTGGACTCTGACAAATGAGCAAGGAGTCTCTTAAGAGGATTATCACTCCACTGGCTTTACCTGGCTTGCTTTGTGCTCGTCCAACAGTGCAAGTAAAAAAGACAAACTGAGCAGCCAGAGAGCAACCGAAGTTGAGTAAACTGAGAGGCAGAGCTTAAGTGGATGGTTGGTTCCTGCAGAGTCAAACACAAACCTGTGGTGCTTTCCCTTAAAAGGATTTGCCTCACTTAACGCTACATGTGAGTGACAATCAGTCAGGTCCTATTCTGAGACAGGAAAGATATATGCTAAGGAATAACTTGGCTTATAAGGAGGCTTTTGGGTGACTGAGAAAAAAGTTCCAGGTAGAAAACGTACATACTAAATATTTCAAAATAAGAAGGGGAAGTAATCTGCATTTCTGTCATCAGGAAATGGGCAGTCAAATTATTTATTCATGAGTGTAACAAAAGTGGGAACAATTTTATCTGCACACTGGCGCCCCTGTAGAAGAAAAATGTCTATTTACCATTAATCATAACTGAAAAACTTGATGGTTACCAAGCTAACAAAGCACACACTCCCTTTGTCACAACTCGTCAAAGTGAAGAGGTTTGAATACTCTCTACCAAAGAATTGGAGAACTGGTGTAGATTTCAAAGAGCTAAGAAAGTGCTTAGCCTTGTGTGACAACACAGCTAGCAAGTGGCACAAGGCACACTACCTCGTCAACCACTCATGTACACGGTAACAAAGACCAAGGTTATCTTCATTACTAGTAAAGTAATTGATGTCACACTAATGGCCTTCTTGCTTGATAAAGGCTTGTTACCTGCTCAGTGGTTTTTCCCATCTGAATAATGAAGAATGTCGTGGGCGAATGCTATGATTTATTTAGCTTCCCAACCTGCAAGTTCTTTGTATGAAATTGTATGTTTTTACATATTTCACAATGGAAATCTGATGGCACAATACTTAGCTCTACTCTGCACCTTTTCTATACACAGTAGTTGACAGCAGAGCCACAAAGTTATAACTGAAACAGCAATATTAAACGGCGCGAACACACAGGGATGTCTGAGGTGGTTCTGAATGAAAGCAACACTTTTGGGCTATATCTCTAACTGACACTTTGCATGATGCAAACTGAATAAAGCATACTTCATTTGCCTTTGTAACCAAACATTATTCATGTTGAAACCTGCAAAAGTATTTATTGATTCACTTTAAGAAATGCACTGCACAGATGGTATCCTGATGGCAGGCGTACTACCTGCTCAACAAAGAAAGAAGCCTGACAAAAAAAGCTGTGGCTCAGGAGGTAACGATAGTTGCCCACTAATCTGAAGGTTTGATTCCCAACTGTGTGACACTGGGCACCTGATGTATTTTTATCATCTGTGAATGAGAAAGTGCCGTGTGAGCATGAGCTATAATTAAAGCGCTTTGAGTGGTCACTAAGACTAGAAAAGCACTACAAAAATGCAGCCTATTTACATTTCAGCCCCTCAGTTTAAACCTGTTTTTATTAAAGAGAGCAGAAAGTGGGTCTACTCAACTTGTACCAAGATGTTATTAAGAAGATTAAAACAAGAACATAAGTGCAGCTAAGCCACAGGCTGACTAAAAAACTTCACTGGCCTGTTTACCCTTTACTCTCTGTGTATGTGATCATGAAGCCAAACAACATTATATTTAAACACCAGTTGTGAGCTGCTACACTTGAGGGATTATAGCAAACATGTTCTTCAGAGAAAAATGAGGGAGCGTACACATTTTTAGAAAACACACCAATTAATCTTAATAATGTTATTAAGCACTGTGGTCTTTATAAATGTTTAAACTAACTAACTTTTTCAAATGTTTTTCAGCAGGGAGGTTTTCCCTTGCTCTTGATGCTCAGATCATCAGATACACGAGGGACACTTACATGAACACAAGACTATTTCTTTGAGGGTGATGACATGCTTTGTTAATAAATATGGGTTTACATTCTGGATTGTGCTAACCATTTCAGTCATAACCACTCCTATTTCAGCAACTGTTATGCAACACATCTGCCAAAAGCAAGAAATAAAATAGCTGATCTGATAAAAGTAATCAAATATTTGACGCTTTCTCCTGCCGCGTGTTTCCAGAGGAGGTTCAGACGTTTCTTAATGCAGAAGTGTAACCTTTTTGACTGTATGTAGAAACTGTGGCACGGCCAAAGATCTTAAGCTGCACTAATTGATTGCATAACGTGTCTGTATCCTCTCACGCTCGCTCCCTCCTTCACCATCTCACATTCATTCAGTCTTTTGTGGACTGAGCCTATCAGCAGAGACACAGCACAGGAGGGCTTTCGTTTTGGTTCACTGGGACGTGGGTGGGGGTGAACTACCAATTTAGATGTGTATTTTAAATCCAACAGACACCCTGCAGAGATCCCTGTGAAGTGTCACAAGCAAAGATGCTAATGTGTCCTGGCGTGATTGCACACCCAAACAATGATTTTTGTTGCCATTTATGTGTTTTTGCTTTCATGAGTATCAACCTGATTTTCTTTTTTTTAAAGATTTAAGCTAAATGTTTTATTGATAAGGATGAATAACCAGAAACACACTATTTATCAAACCTTATGCACATCACATCGTTTTGCTGATGTGATGTGCATAAGGTTTGTGCATGTGATTTGTAACTGTGATACCTCAGCCTTTTCTCCCTGTTTGCCTTCCTTAAGAACAGCTTCTTGACAGCCACCCTTCCACTGAGACCATTCCTGATGAGGGTTCAGTGAACAGTAGATGGATGAGCTGAAGGTCCCAGGCTGTTTCTTGTTCGTTAGAGACATGGTTTTTCAGATTCTGTTCATCAGTTGTACATAGTTTTTAAGGCCTGCCACTTCTTCTTTTGTCCTCTAATTGTCCGAGTTCCTCCGTTTTTTCAGGACCTGTTGAGTTTTCAGTTAAAATATCTTTAAGTTGCTGCAGAAATACTAATTTATGGCCGTCAAACTACATTATGTTTGTTATTTTTCATAGATTCAACTAGAAATAGGAACAAATTTGTTTGTGACAGGAAACTACCAACACAGTGCCTAAAGATACAATTAAAAACTGCTCCTTTGGTAAGTTGTTTGTTATGTGTACACACAAAAATGGTTCATCTCTTGAGCTATGTACAGTTTTTATACTTGAATGATTCATGTTTCAGTGTTAAGTGGCTTACAAAACAATAAAAGCAGCCAATCTCCAAAGAAAAATGAAAAGACGTTCAGAAAGCGTCAAAGAATATTGCTCGTCACCACTTAAAAAATACAAGAAAATCCATCTCTGGAGGCAAAATACGTAGAAATGAGCTCAAGACTACTAAGTATAGGGGCTATATGAGATCTTATATAAAAGTATTCCCTCTTTTGATGCTGTATAAGGAGTTATTTCCTAAACCTTGAACCCATTGGTTTATACTGATGAACGATGCTGTGAGAATAAAAAAGACCTCTTGTTTTGTTTGGTGTTGCTTGCTTACTATCTGTCAGTAAACATAGAGAGTGTGGCTCTCTGTAGAAACTGTCTCATTATGTTGTACCATCAGCTGTGACGATGTACCATAAAGAGTCAGATTATCCTGGTGATTTTTTAAGTAGAGCAAACTCTGAGATATACAATTGCCTCTTAAAACGTATTAGTACAAATTTGCAGCTTGTAATAAATCCTGAAACAAGAATTTTATCTCTCGGCTACAAAGTTGTAATCTAAACACTGCTCGAGGCTGCTGCTTAGAGAGCAGCTTGTCTTTTCAGATGGATTTGTTTTCCTCATTATCTTATCACCAGTTGGAGCTACTGTGTGTCACCATGGTGATGGTGGTAAACAGCAACAGAGGGAGGGGTGGTGGAGAAGAGTGAATGAAGCCCAGCTATCGGGGAGCTAGCATGTCCATGAGACTCATTAAAAATTCAGATGGTATGTACCCATCTGGGGCGCAAACACACAATATTGGAGGGACAAAGCACAAGGGCCATGCTTGTCATGTTAAGTCAGTCCAGTTCTGGAAAAGAGTTTGGGTTAAAGACTGAGCCATTATTTCATTGCTATTTCTTTATGGTAGCAGTATGTGATTCTTATTGACAGTTGTTCAGATACAAGGACAAAGAACATCCTTTCACTGAGCTGTTAATGTTTTCTTTTTTATAACTTTTATAGCATGCCAAGTAATAATAGAGCTAGTGATGCTACAGCAATAAACAAACCAAACAACAGCCATGTGACTGAGCACCTAATCGATGTATGTGTCTCAGGGGTGTGTTAACTAACAGTCGTACGTGTTAGCTAAATGCATCCGACACATAAAGAGAAAGCACAAGCGTTACTTTAAACTTTGATTGTAAAATGACGACTGGTTTCTTTAAAAGAAAGAAGAGGTAGCAACTTCTCAGGAAGTATTCACTCCTGTGTCTATAAACAGCAGGTAAAACTTGCAGATTGTATAAAAGATTTAATCTGGTTTTGCTTCTGCAAAGAACTCAACCAATGACTCCCTCATCAAGACACTAATACACTGCGTATGAGCAAATATTGTGTACTCTGTGTACTCTGGCACAGATGGGCACCGATTAGGGTAATTTTTTCACTTAGAGGCAATCACCCATGCACATATGCATACATATCTTACAATGACTGGTCAATTAACTGTTGTATAGGCTGGTAATGTGTTTAAAACTTGTAATTCTCCTGTCTGGGTCTCTGTTACCTCAGTTAGACGTGTCTTGTTAAAAAAAAATTAAAAAGTCAAAGTTAACGTTAGTTACACATTCACAAATGTGCTGTTTTTCTTGGACTTCAATTATTAGGAAATCCAATATTTGTGGCGTTTGTACTGGTGTTGTTACAAAATAACTGGATGATTAATTAATTATTTTAAAAAACGTGTTTCTTTTTCTTGCAGGTTACCAAATTTTTTGATATTTACAATATATAATATATTAGAAATATCAAATCCTGCACCCTTCCTGATACAGTTATTGAGAGAACTTAAAATGGAGTTATACAGACCAGCATCTGCATATTACATAATCAGCACAAATGGTGCAGTAGTGTGCAGTATTTTGGGAAAGTTAAACATGCAAGAGGTTTTTTCCCCTTTGTTTTCAAAACAATATATGAGCATTTACATTGTAATAGGCAGCATTTAGTATCGGGTATCAAATTAAATCTTTAAGTTCAAGTTACTTCCCACTAGTGCCAAGTTGTACTGTACAGACTATGAGTGAAAGCTGGTATTTTCTTCTATTTCTGTAGCACTCTTAAATATTTTAAACCTCTGAAAAGAAATAAGAGTTGATGTGCTAACCTTAGTATATCACAGTACGTCATTTATCAGCGTCAGACTTACTAAGTAAAAGTCTGAAACCTGAATCTGTGGAACTGATCAACTGTAACCTATTTCAGGTACAACAACTCTATGCATCTTAAACATTTGATTGGATAGGCAGTTAAGAAAGTGAACTGCATTTTATATACATATCACAGTTCCTATGAAAAAAACAACATTTAAATACAATGTTATTGAATTACTGTTGTGCATTTTATAATTTACTTGGTGGCACCCAACTTGCTTTTAGAGATTATGTTCTGAACAAAGGCATCTGCAGTTCCTGCTCAAGACATGAACTGAAATGCTGCAAATTACCAAATTAAATGACTATCAATCAACAGCAGGATGAAGATAAAATTATGAAGACAATATCATGTTGCTCTTACTTTGGGCTGTGACCTAGTAACAGTCGGAGAGAGGGCAAGTCTCCCTTGGCAGCAGCATAGTGAACAGGCAGGGCACCTGTATCGGTGGGGGTCCCAGGGTCCACCTCACCACTCTTCAGCAGCCAATCAGTGATCTCATGGTGACTGAAGCGGGATGCGAGATGAAGAACAGTGGCACCAGAACTGTCCCTGGCCTGTAAAGCAAACAAATAAGGAACACGCTGAACTAGGGAGTCCTGTAATCCCTCCTTTTAATAAAATAACTGTGACCAGTTGAACTGCTTACTTGTCTTTCCAGAAAACAATAACCTCCAGCAAATGCAGGTTACTTATTAATATAAGGATTTTACTTTCCTTGAAATGTACCTTGGTTGGCATTCAAAAGTGAAGAAAGCAGGCTAGCAGCTGATACCGATACTTTTTTCTAACCATATTTACTGGCTTTAAAGTATATTGTACTGTTCACTATTATGGGAAGGGGAATCAATTTTTGGTTTCTGAAGTAAGTAAAAAAAAACCTTCACAACTTACCAAACTAGCATGAATATCATTCACAGAATTGCTCTTAGTGCTATAAAACAATTAGCTTCAACAAGAGGAGCAGACCAATAGCTAACACAGAAAAACTTGTGTGGTCTTATTAACACAGACACTTAGGTCTGAGGTAGTGCACTTCTGCAGACTAATGGTGTTAGCATCAAGTAGACTCATGATCCTAGTTTTGTAACACAAACAAGAAGAAACAAACGTGAAAGCCAGCATTAAGTACTCAAGTATACTGTACTACAAGTAGTAACTGACAGCTTTGACTACATAGCAACCAAGTATCTGATCAGTTCATTTATCTCTTTGTCACTTGATGACGGAGTGCTTATGACTGTTCTTCACATGAATAACTTAATATTGCAGGGTTGTAGGACTGTGTTGTACTCAAGACATAATATGGATTTGTCACTCTGTCAGTTTTACTTTTACCTCTGCAAAAGAAAGTGAAGATAAATTAGACGGTGAATCAAAGCAAAGCTCCTCCTCCTCCTCATTATCATGTTGCTTAGGTAGGTAAACCTCTAAGTCTGAATTTCCTTTTAAGGGCATAAGTGATACACATCTGTGTATCTTTCTGGAATATCCTGGAATATGCAGTATACTACAAAGAAATATATACAAGAATAACTTTTATGTCTTTATTCATTTAAGTATTGTAAATTGGGGCCATGCCAAACTGAAAATCCAGCTGCTGGATGTTTGTATGTCATGAGAAATTATACATAAGGCAAAGCTCAGCTTCAATTTGAAAAGAATTATACCAACATAGAATAACCTTTACGTGGTGTCCACATTTTGGAAGTTAAGTAGTTAAAGATAAATCAATTTTAAAAATCATCTGGGATTCAAGTAAAAAATATGCCCTGAGATCATTCGCGAGTGGATTTTGCACTTATCCACAAGATTTCTGCTCCTGTGTTCCTACTTTCTTTAATTGAAGTCTAATTTTTATTTTTGCAAGGCACGCTTGATAGAGTTGTGCTTTTTGAGTCTCATCTTTTTCTCTACTGGGTCTAGTGGTTTCTTTAGTGACACTGTTAACACTTTACTCTTAATATCAGCAGACAACTCCACATGAGTCTAAATGTCAGCTCACTAATCTCCACGAGCACTAAAAAGACACACAGCTGCCCATGAACTGTGTTTAAATGGATGTAAAACTCCTCAAACAAGCCTTTGAGTATTGATGTAAACCTACACAAATTAAAGCTGAGAAATGTGATTTTAATGTATTACCTAATAAGAAAAAACAAGAAATCCTCTGAATGCTTATGGTATGGGTGATGTTATAGTGTTGGAGCTTTTACTATGACCCATTCCCAGGTGAGAAAACTCAGTGTGCACAAGCAGGAACAAAAAAAGCTCAAAAAGGTTAATAACATTTATCTCATCGTGTGAAACTTTAACCACAGTCCTTACAGCACCAACACCACCTGTCATTACAATATCAAACTACGCTGTCATTATGTGTTTCTTTTTGTGCCTTTTGTGAGTCACTGTTTTTACTGTACAGGATATATTGGATTTGCAAATCCAGTTTTGCATTTTTTATTACCATAGAAACATGACATAATACTGCAAAGAAGGTTTTTACCCTTAAATTAAATTGAAAAAAGTCTTATTTTACACAATTTCCAGTGCCTTGATAGTATTTTCTGTGTATGTACTTTACTTCTGGTATTTAATGTGAGTTCTTTCATATCTACAGCAGTGTTTGAATCTGTTTCAGTGTCTTACCAAAACAACATGAAAGCAACTTTCAGGATCTTGTGAAAGAGGAGGATTTGTTTTTGAAGATTTACAAGTGAATTAAAGACACCATGACGACATTTAGAGCACACCAAATAGACTTGGCAGCAAAATGCCTGACAGTGACACAAAACAACCTGCAAACCTCACAGAAAGTTATGTTAAAATAGAAGCTTAAGGACTTTTCCTAATGTGTATGTTAGGAAAAATGTGTAGGTTTAAGGCACTAAAATAGATACAATGTGCTTTAAGGAGGAGAGTTGATTCAAAGGGGGGTTGGAGTAGACTCCACAGATGAGAAATGACAGCCAAGTCGGATGAAGCAGAGTTAGGCTACTGTCTGTTACACTTTTAGATCGATCCAACTACAACTGTAGTAACTCACCTCTGGCCGACATCCACCTTGGGTCAGTAGCCACTGTAGGCATGCCAGGTTGCCAGTTGCTGCTGCGTCGTGCGCCGGACTTGCCCCGTTATTTGCCACACAATCGCTCGGCAGCCCTGCCTCCTCCACCAAAAACCGCAGGCAGGCTAACTTCCCCGCCCGGGCTGCGTGGTGGACCGGCGAAGCTCCCAGCGAATCTTTGACATCGCTGGTCAGCGCATTTGCCGCTAATTGCACTTTCAAAGTCTGCACGTCGCCCTGCCTTGCTGCCAGTAGGGTCTTGTCACCCTCCTCCACCATGACTGCTGCAGATTGTGCGACTCCTTCCTTCCTTTTGGTTACCTCCGTTGACCACAGATCACCGTGTTGTATATATAAATGAGTGTATCATGTCAGTGACCGACCGGGTTAATTTTGGGGTGAGGTGGTGGTGGGAGAGACGCTCGGTTACCGCTCCATGTGTCTTCTCAAAGCGCTGTTCAAATGCAAGATCCCTTTATCGTCCATAAGTTTTTGTTTTCAAGGTAGTGCAATATTTACATGCTGAAATAAAACTTCACATCCGACTAACAAACTAACCTCTTTCTTAGGCTTTGTCTGGCCCGACGTTGCAGCTCAGTAGGTTATCCGCTTCTGCGGTCTGTCTCCAACAGCATCCACCTGTTGCACAAGTTGTGTTCTGGGTTACCAGCCGGTCTAAACTATCTTTTCCCCCAAAATTAGTTTATTCGCCTTTTTTTTTTTGCTGCTGAATAACTATCGCGTATCATGCGCCCCAGGGAATATTCCGCTGTTTTTCTTCCTATAGCAGATGGCGACATGGGACTCAGCGCCTGTTAAATAATCCATCAGGGGGAGGATCACTGAGCCTGTTACAGGTTGCTGCTTTCTGAAAATCGGCTCAGAAATTAAAGGAGCAGTACGTACATGCTACTTACAACGCTGGGTATACATTAATTATGCTGCTGGGGTGAAGGTGCTCGTCGCTGTCAGTCAAGATAGACCCACAAGGAAACATTAATTCAGCAATGGACTTTGTGAACACACCCAGATCCTGTTTGCAAATAGCATTAATATTACATGTGGCAGTGAAATCAGCATCACAGGACCCGTGTTTACTTTCGGACACTCCAGAGGTCCATCTAGTGGCCTGTCGTAGAAGTATAACCCCCCAAAATAACTTGTTTTTTTTGTTTGTTTGTTTTTTGGTTAGGCGAGCTCATAACCACACAGTCGAAATTCACAAGTTCTGTCACTAGGCCTGCATTTTTCTTTTTTCTATTTTCAAATGTTATACTCTTGAACATATTGTGTTTATTTCTGTACCAAGCCAATATGTCCCAATAATAATAATAACTAATCAACCACAACAAAATGCTGCTTGCAAGTTATCCAACAGCAAGATAAGGCATTCGCGTTTTTTGTTTGTTTGTTTGTTTTTTAAGTTTCATCTTTTACATTTGGACAAAGCAAATATTCATCACAATGAAATGTATAGTGCACCACTGCAAACGCAGTTTCATGATTTTATTTTTTTGCATTACATATAAGAATGCAAATGTGTCTTCCAGCGCTGCTGACGTCCAATCTACGTGCACTTTGTGGAGAAAACGCATTGAGCCAGACCTTTTTGAGCTCACACACACACACACACACACACACACACACACACACACACACACACACACACACACACACACACACACACACAAAAAAAACAACAAACACAACAAACACACACCACCAC
>VURO01020567.1:0-14268 GCA_015108175.1 Pelvicachromis taeniatus
GCCATCCGGGAGGAGCTCAGAGTAAAGCCGTTACTCCTCCGCATCGAAAGGAGCCAGTTAAGGTGGTTCGGGCATCTGACAAGGATGCCTCCTGGGCGCCTCCTGGGTGAGGTGTTCCGGGCATGTCCCACCGGGAGCAGGCCCCGGGGCAGACCCAGGACACGCTGGAGAGATTATATCTCCCGGCTGGCCTGGGAACGCCTTGGTGTTCCCCCGGATGAGCTGGAGGAGGTGGCTGGGGAGAGGGAGGTCTGGGCTTCTCTGCTTGGGCTGGTGCCCCCGCGACCCGGCCCCGGATAAGCGGTAGAAGATGGATGGATGGATGGATAGTTATATTTGATTAAATTGTCCTCAAATGTTTAGTAATTCCAGTTTTATTACGTTTGATGACGCTGCTCATTTACAGGTTATAAGCTCCCCTTCTTATTTCCACCACATGTGTCATACTTCATGCAGATGCAGAGGGAACTTAACTCTCGGCGAGGCGAGGGCACGGACGTTAAAGATGGCAGCACAGCCTACAGAGGCATGTTCTCACCTCAGGACAGTCCCTGCCAGGTTCCCCGGTCGCCTCACACCCCCCGCTCCCCATGTACGGCCACACCTGTCCTGATACCCCCCACACGTTCCCACTCTGACTCTGAGGCCATTCTGGAGGAGCAGGGACCTGCGATGAGGCTCAAAGGCTCAGCGGACAACCTGTTCCTGGACGCGCTGTCTCTGGACCCCATGAGTGGACCGGAGGTTCCTCCACCCTCCAGACTGGAGAGTGAGAAGAAGTTTCCTTGCATGAAGGAGGTAAGGCACATCTGTATGAGTACAATATGACCTTTGAAGGTCACTGTGTGAAAAAGCAACTTCCTCAGAGTTTGAGCGCTTACTAATGAAAATTCATCTTAATGTAAATGTTAATTTAAAATAAAGCCTAAGGTAAAAACTAATTATATTATGTTTTTAATTTAGTTGTTCGTTAATACGCATCTGTTTCATTTCTTCTTTCATTGTTTTATATTTATTAGTTCATTTCATTTAGCTGTGAGAAAAGTCAGAGTGTGAAACACACAAACACCAGTTTAGACTTTTAGAGTTTATGTTTGAAAGTGTATCTAAGAAGCACAGATCATTCTTTCAAATGTATCATTCAGTGTCTGTTTCCAGGAGAAGATGTACTTACCTTTCTAAACTGTGTCGCACAAGTGAGCCAACATACCACAAGATATCAATTAAAAAGGCTTTTGCACTGAACCGCTTCCCGCCACGTGTTTTGACTATTGTGTCTGTTACCTTTCAGGCCCTAAATGAGATTTCGGAGAGAGAAGATGCTGCTGCTTACTCAGAAGACAAGATGAGGGAGGGTGGGAATTTGCTCAGGTAAGCACCAGAGAAAGCCTTATTTTAAACTGAGTTCACAAAGCTAGACTATTGTAAAGTCTGCTGTAAATGTGTAACCAATAACTGGTGTGACTGGCTGCAGATTAGCCGGCCTCCTGCAGTACTTTCTTGCTCGTACGTACTGATCGGCCCTGTTGATTCTGTTAAGTGTTACCTGTAGTGACAGGTGATTGGTGATTGTTCTTTTATGGGAGGGATGAGACCCAGCTCACTACGCTGTTAAGTAATTCACAAAGTTTTAAAACATTGACACGCACTGAGTTTCTTTTCACACAAAAAAACAGCCACAGATGTATCTATTTTTTTGTGCTGTAGTGGGAAAATAAAGGAGATGGACTGAGACGTTTGACTTCAGCAGTAGTTAACGATCTGTGTGTGTGTGTGTGTGTGTGTGTGTGTGTGTGTGTGTGTGTGTGTGTGTGTGTGTGTGTGTGTGTGTGTGTGTGTGTGTGTGTGTGTGTGTGTGTGTGTGTGTGTGTGTCCAGAGCCAAATCGGTGTGCTCCATGAGCGACTTCCAGCGGTTAATGGACAGCTCACCGTTCCTCCCTGACAAGATGCGTCACGGCGATCAAGGCCAAGACGACGTCACCCCGCCTCTTTCTCCAGATGATCTCAAGTACATCGAGGAGTTCAACAATAAGGGCTGGGACTTCCCGTCAGCCGCCTCTGGTCCAGGATTGTTGCGGGAAGTGTGGACAGACAAATCAACAGAGGCCCGGGAAGGAGAGGCAATTCCTGATCCATTCCAGCCCGCTTCCTGGTTCCTCACCACCAGCGCCACACTCACCACCAGCACCCTGAGCAGCCCTGAGCACTGCCACAAGTCCCCTCTGAGAGGCAATGGAGCGGGGGCAGCAGGGGTCGGAGTGGAGCACTACGGGATGCACATCCTCCACAGCCCCACCAGACCCGGGGCAGCTGAGCACACTGCTGCCCAGGATCCAGATTTCCTGTATGCAAAGGGGACCAAAGCAAGGGGAGGAATGGAGGCTGGGGTGGGTGCCAGTGGGCCGGATGAGGTGTTCAGTAGTGCAAGGTGGCCGTGCCTTCTGGAAGGTGGAGGACTAAGGACTTCTCCTAGTCAGTCCCCTATCTGCCCCACAGTGGGCTATGCATCCTCTCTGGATCTTCAGCTCTCCAGAAACATGAGTGACGACATGAAGGAGGTGGCCATCTCTGTGAGGAACGCCATCCGCTCTCCACCGGGGCCTGTTGTCCGGGACACTGCCTGTCAGACCAACGGATTCACCACAAGAGGGACTCAGACCACCCAGACCATCAGTGTGGGTCTGCAGACAGACCTGCTGAGGAACCTGACCAGCAGCCCCCACCGCTGCCTCACCCCGAAAGGTGGCAACACACCCATCTCGTCCCCATCACGCAACACAAGGAAAGTTCAGTACTCTCCTGTGGTCCAGAGCAAGTTCGAGCGACCCTGCTGCTCCCCAAAGTACGGCTCACCGAAACTTCAGCGCAAACCGTCCACGTCCAGCAAAACAGAACTACCCAATAACAGCCGCGCCCCCATGCCCACAACACCCCAGAAAGGGAACAACGAGTCGGCATGGGCCCGCTCCACCACCACTCGCGACAGCCCTGTGCACACCACCATCAACGACGGGCTGTCCAGCCTCTTCAACATAATCGACCACACGCCTGTGGTCTATGACGCCATGCAGAAGTTTAATAAGTCCCCGAGTCGCTCCCGCCCCACGCCACCCTCCACCACCGAGCCAAGCCCCGCTCACGGGCCTCTTTCTGCGGACCCCAGGAACACGCAGGAATGCCTGCGGACTGCTCGCGGGCGCTCACCAAGCCCTGTGCAGCTGATAGTGGAAACGCAGGGCGACAAAAACCCAGAGGTGGTGAGCATACGGCAGGACCTGTCGGCCCCACCGGGCTACACGCTGGCTGAAAACGCAGCCCGCATCCTCAACAAGAAGCTGCAGGAGCAGAACTTTAGGGAGGAGAGGAGAATGCAGGCGGGAGGGCCGAGCAGCCACAGCAGAGACAACAGCAGGCTGGCCGAGTCAGACAGAGGGCAGTCAGGATGCATGGAGGTAAATACACAGACGCACTGGATTCATCGCTTCATCATTAATGTGATGTGGGGCCCATGTTTTATGACACAGTGATACTTACGGTCCCGCCTTGGAGTTCCCGTGTAATGTCCGAAGACGTCTGTGTTTAATCAGACAAACAATGATCAAGAATTCACCTTTATAATGTGCACAATCACTAAAATGTTCATGCTCTTTCCTCAGATCAAAAGCACTGACTGATACAATGGTAATGTTATAAAACATCTCACCTTCCTCTTATGGCTGCATGTAGAAAAGGTTCCTTCTTCTGTACTTTCTTCTCTGCTGCAGTGGCTTCCTTGTAGTGTGGCTTTTACCTCTGTGCTTAAACCGTCACTGAGGCCCGACTAAAGTCTGATTTATGTCTCTGATAAGTGGAGAAGTGAAATAAATGGTTTAACAACTGCGATCTGAGTGGGATCACTGTTACACAGTTGCTTCATTAATCATTAGCAGTGCCTTCCAATTAAGTGTTCAAGCAGAATTTTAAGTGGCTCCAGTTTTTAAGGGAGTTGGATCACCGCCCCCCCTCCCCGTACCAAAATAAACCTGGGAACTTCACTCGATGAAATCAGTTCAGGCTGTTTTCACCACCCATCTCTCTGACCTGTGCAAAAAAATGTGACAGACTTTTAATTAATTAATGTATCTGCTGAATTAAATAATCACTGTATCTGCCAGCACGCCTCGTATTTGGCTCTCGGCAAACCGATTAAAACATATGAAAAGCAGGTCATGCTGCATCACAGCTGACCGGTTGCATATTTGAAGTCGTGTATATGTACATAATCGCACATATGCTGGTTAATAACATCAAGAGTTCACCTGCTGCTGTTCACTGATGTGCAGCAGCGACGAGGATTACAGTCTGATATGTGACTTTGTGAATGGCACTGGAGCGTGCGGTCATTGATGAAACAAAGCCGCGACTCCCGTGGATAAGGATTACAACGCGAAAATAATGGATCGCGATGGTGCACTCGTTATGTCAGTTCTTTAGAACAGGTATGAATGTGGGTGTCGTTTTGGTGTCTCTGTTTGCTTTGTAAGAGCAAACTCACAGAAAATGCACTTTATTTCTTGCAGGGGTGGGCAGTATGGTTCAAACGTTGTGTCATGATGCAGCCCAAAGTAGCAGTAAATAAGCTGATATGAATGTGTGGCTTCAGTGAACCCAGTAAATTTGGGTGTAGCTAAAGCTTATTCACTATCACCACAGTTATGTACACCAGTTTCATAGCCGCTGGTGAGTTTTACTGCACAAATGGAAAGAAATGTGGCTATTTGGATCAATTACAGAGGAGCTCGTGAGTTTGAAAGGGACCTTTTATGCTTTTCCCCTTCTTCAGCCATGTACTGTTACACTGGTAAATGCTCACATTAATTATACCCAAAGTTTTAACTGTTAAGGACAGTTTGGAAGTATTCCAGGCTGCTCTTTAATGCTCAGTTTCACACATTTCTTTTCTATTCCTCGTTCTTTATGATTAAGAAATGTCTTTTGTGAGATTTTTTTTAAAATAAGTAAGCTGTTAATGTCTATTCTAGTCACAGTTAGCAATTAAACTGACTCTCTGGGCTGTGAGTGGTGATGTTGCGACCGTAACCATGACAGTGCCAAACTAACAAGGTGCTCCCAGCCTAAATGTTTCTGTGCATTCTTGTGCTTTGCAGATGGGCCCATTTCCTGAGTACAGAAGTAACTTTTCTAGCTAAGGGCTCAGTCGCACAGGCCTAGATGCCAGCGAGCCACCCCCTGGTAACCACTGGTTGCTAGGGAAAAATGTGCATTCACCAACTGGTTGCTGAACGGTTGCTGGCTGTCGTTAGGTTAAACTGGTCACAAAGAGTATACCGCACCAAAAACCTGGTGATTTCTTTGCTTGTCAGATTGAACCACAGTTTGCACTAAAAACACCAACTTGTCAGCAAACACTTGCCAGGTAACCAACAAGTGGCAATGAACCCTGAAAAAGTGTGGCGACCTTTCACCTTCAAAGTAAAACTGGTGCCTTGCTGCTGAAAAGGGCGCAACCTTTATTTTGAAGGTAAATGGTCTGTTGCTAGTTCGAGCTTTGCACTCTTGCGTTCACGGTCACACTTGTCGAGCACTTGGTGAGTAGTTTGTGAGTGTTTGCAGACCGGTCTGTGTCGTCCATACAAACTATGGCAATTTGTTAGCAACTAAAGAAATAAAGGTTTTTGGTGTACTGCTGTATACCACTTTGCAGCCAGTTTCACCTAACAACAGCAGCCAGTGGTTGCCAGCCAGTCTACAGGCGGACACCCCCCTTCAGGTTTTAAGTGAAGCTGTGTGTGCTTATTGGGTGGTCCGGCTTATTTCTGCCTTCGACATACCTGACTTTTCTTTGATCTCGTCCCCTTTGCTTGATTTTGACCAATTAACATTTCCCGCTCTATTTTTCCTCCTTCTCCTCCCCTCCCTCTTTCCTCCCCTTTGGGCTTTATCTCCTCCTCCCTGTCCTCTGTGCTCTGATCCAGAACCACACTGTCATACTAACAACTCCTTGGGGACTCTAAATCTGCTAGTCTCCGTGATGTAAGTTCCTCTTCCTCCTCCTACTTTGCCTCTCCAACCTTTGGCGGTGGGTTCACCAACCACAGGAACCTCACGCCCCGCAGACCTCAGCCCCCACCTCCCCCCTCTTCATTACTGCATGCTTCACAGGATAGCACAGTTGACAGTGTGTGAAGCCATCGGAGTGGTGTCAAAAGTCGTGCGACGGCCATGCATCTGTTTCTCCCAGTTAATGAGTGCATGCTCATATTTTTGGTGGATCATCAATTCTTTTGTAAAGGGCCATGCCGATGTTTCTGCATGCAGAACATTACCCATGATTCCTATCCACTATTTTAACCAACACCATACCATACGTTCTTGGATTATCAAATTTTAAGACAAATCTCTCTCTGTACTGTATAAAACAAACACATTCAAGTGACTTGCATAAGATGAGCGATGGGGTTTATTAAACAGCACAAGAGAGCAATAATCTGAATTTCTTCTTTTTATGGTTTGGTAGCCAATCGGGCTGTTCGATTGAGGTGCATGTGTGAAAATGGATTTGTGACTCATTTGAATTGGACATAGTTGGCAGGTTGGATCACATATCATATCAGTGTGATTTCCAATTGAGCCCATGTCTGAAAAGCACCTCTAATAGTCCTGGATGCACATACACAATGCACATTTTTGCCTCACAATAGTAAAGAATCCCTCCAGAAAAACTTCCTGGAATCAACCGAGGTGTGAAAATGAGTGCTTGCAAATCTATTTATTACCTTTTGAGTAATCCTGCTATAAAACCACAAGTAAATAAATTTCATGAAACCTTCTTTGCAGACATAAAAATGAGATTAGATTTATTACAGTTTTTGCTCTCTGTGCTGGATTTTTACTGCAGTATGTTTCTAAAGAAAAATTCAAGCTTCAGCGAGTTGCTCATCACACTTAAACATGAAAGCTAAATAGTTTTGTGGTAACATAAAATATGTACTATTTCCTGCTGATTGGGGGGGGGGGAGTCATGCAAAAACACTGGTATGGTCCTTAAATTCATGTAACTTAAAGAGTCTTAGGCTTATGTCTTGCTCACTGGTGGATTTTAATATTTCTGCCAAAGTGTTTGCCAGTGAACACGACATAAAGACGACTCTTGGACATTTCGCACATTCACAGGTCGTTTGTTGTCTGTTTGGGCTCCATGAGGCCTTACTGGATTATTCTAACACTGTGTTTCTACCAGGTCCTCCTTTTTCCGTGCACCACTAGACGAACTGTGATGTTTTCTTGTAATGTTGTACTTTTTTTCTCATGTATTTGTCCACACAGCGCTTCCTTCCGTCTTCTTACCGTTTCCTCTCAGACTAACAATGATTAACCGATGAAGACGGGCTGCTAACACTCACCATTTCCTGTGCACTGTCTTGGTTTTGTGTCATTTCTGGTAGAAATGAACTCTGGTACATTGTGCATGCTTAAAGGAAAAATCCACTGTTGGATACACTTCCCTGCAGTTTATATTGTCACCATGTCATACTATGTCATACTGGTCATTTCAGATGTCCTGTTGGAATGATGTGTTAGCAGGTCGTAACTTCTTATATCGCTCAAATGCTTCTGAAAGAACAGTGGCCATCGTTAAGACTGGCTTATAGTCACTGCATTGATTGTGTCAGCCACAGCTTATATCGCCACTTGAGGGTACATCAGACTCACTACAGTCTGCTGTCACCACTCTTATAGGAACAGAAAAGGTGAAAAATAAATAAAGTTTCCAAATCAACATTCTTAAAAAGACAAACTAGATGATCACAGGATTCCTTCTGTGGTTAAAAATCGCCCTCACAACATCCAACAAAGACCACTCTCAGAGAAGTCGGCGAACAAGATGCCTTCATGGATATAAATACAGAGCATTTACAGCAGGCCGGGCACAAAGGGAGGAAACGCAGCATCACATAATTTCCCCCTCACAAATATTTCATACTTGACCGTTTTCCTTAATAAATAAATGATGACTCTAAGATTTTTATTTAATTTGTTTTATTTAACTTTTACAACATGTGAAAATCTGATGATATTTGAGGTTATACTACATTAATATTTTAACTTCAGGCTAATTTATGGACATATATTTGATCTAAAACTGATTTTTATTTATTCTTGCACTTAGAGGGTTTTAAGGTGGATCTTTCTTTTAAGGTCAAAAACTGAGAAGCTGTGGTTCTTGTAAAGGTGTGCTCTTTGCTGTTTTTAATATCCGCTTGTGCACACTGACTTCCTGTATATATCACTGGTGCCTGACTTGTGCCATTGTTTGATCTGATGCTTTGGCATCATATGGGAAATCTTGCACAAGCTGTGTCGTCTGTATTCATAAACTAATGATTTATTGATGGTTTGGCGCAAATGCTTCCTGTCAAACTCTGTGACCTGTTGCACATCTGTCCATGCTCCATCCACGTATCCGTCCATCCACCCCAGTTATTTTCCCTCCAGTTCATCCTCTCCTCCTATATGGCTGTCGTGTATTTTTAGCCGAACTAGATGCTTTTCGATCTTCTTGTCCTCCATCCTTCAAGTGAAATCTAACGCCTGGAGATGAGCTATTTATAAATCAGGCCAGTGGTGTGATGGTTCACTCGATCATGCCCTGACTTCACTTGAATGGGGAACAACAAACTCACACATAGTTTTAGTGTTTTGTGGCCTTCTTTTCCTCACTTTCTGTTTTCATCCAGGGGACAGATGCATAAAGCTTTGTTGCCAAACTTTGCACTTAACAGGTTTAAATATTTAGACGTTACAATCAATGCAAAATGACACAAATGGTCTGCATGTATTTATGGACTTCTACCAGCTGATGCCTGCAGTGACCTCTGATAGCAGATTTGTGGCACGCGAGTGATGATTCATCTGCAGTTTAGGACTTCTTTAAACACTGAGATGACTTCAGAGTTGGTTGTGTGAAGGTTACAAAAATTCTTAATGAAATCTAATTAACTTCTAATTATGCCACAGTCACACTTGGGGAAAACTGGCCAGAGAACGCAGCGCCACAAAAATGACGGCAACTCTGCGGAATGAACTTGTGTGATCTTGTTCCCTTTGAAATGTTTTTTTTTTGTTGTTGAAGATTTGGGATCAGGTATGCAACCACTCACAGTTGCCATTTTCAAAGCAACTTTGGTAGGTCAAGATGAAACAAGATCATAAGTTTTGTTTTTTTTATTAAAGTACACGGCAATTATTTGCAAACCTTCACAAATCCGTCTGTGCGCAACTCCCGTTGGAGACAGCTTTCCCCCTACCAGGCAACCTGTGTGCATCTTGTGATTGAAAGTGGTCACCTGCAAGCATCGTCAGCCTCTGGGCAACCAGTTGGTTTTTGGTTTTTTTAGTCACGTGGAAGTTGCCATCTGATTTTTACTCTAGTGTGCCTGAGACTTCTCTTTGAACCATGGATTTGGCTTTTTCAGTGTTTCTGTATAGGTTTTCTGCATTATTAAGCAAATCAGTCTCAAGCATGTAATCTCTCTAATGGCCAGCAGGGGGTCGTTTCTCCAGGTGCAAAAAGTAGCCACATTGAATAGGAGTCTATGGGAAAATGGACCTCCTGCTCCTGTACTCTAAGACCCCAGTAAATACTTCTCTGATAAGTTTAGAGCTGCTGGTTTTACGTTTTACTGAATATAATATAATGTTCAGTTTGGAAAGCAAAGCCCTCGTTAGACTCCAAATAGACTGGGCTTTAAGGTGGCCTTAAATTCTCATTAATAATTCTCTACCATACTGTGTCTGTCAGTTTCTCAGTCGGTTTTTAAAATACCAACAGACGCAAACGTTGTGATGCTTCAGTGCGGAGAATTCTTTTGTTATATATGTTATACCAATGAGTTCGAATTTTGTTTTGCCAGTGTACCAGCCAAATATCACAAATCACTGAACACAAGCTTCTTTAAAATGTATCAAATGAAGCGATGTTAGGTGTTTGCACTGCTCACTGAACCAGTGATAGCGTAGCAGGTGTGGGTCATTAGCGCCTGTGTCCCCTGAGTAACTGAGTGCTATTAAGTGGCAGAGGGAAGGATAAAACAGCTGCCCAAATGGACTCTTGTGTGCTTCTGTAGCTAAATGTCAGTGTCTGCAGTAACGATGTAATCTTTTTTTTTCTTGGTTTGTTTGCCTGTTTGACCAGAGTGCACATTCCTGTGAGGTGAGAAGGTTAAACGTCATTATTTACAGTTATTTAAAGGTTGACCTGCTCAAACAAAAATGCTTTTAAGTTAACTCAGCACCTTTCAGATGAAGCAGGCAGCACAGGTTAGACTAAAAACGGCATTAGGAGCAGTATGTGAAGGGCTGAAGTTCTTATATCCACTTTTTCATTGTGTTTCAGGTCCTAACTTTGGTACCAGTGCCAAGATCTTAGGACACAGTCCTCACCAATATTAGACCTTAGATTAAATTGCTTATGGCATAATATGCTGGCATTAATTTAAAGTCATACTTGTTGAAAGAAAACTGCAACTGTAAGAAACAATGAGGTGAAAGCCTAAAAGTTCCTCATGAAATGGCTTTCATTTAAAATTCTTTCATTACATTACTCCTTGTTTTTGTTTTATGTGCACGTCACTTCCACATCAGCACCTTTGCTCGCTTTCTTTCACTTGCTCCCCTTCATCTTTCTGTATGAATCTCCTCACTTCCTGTTTTCCTCGGTGGCAAATGGCTGCAGGCGCCCCGTTGCTCTCGCCCCTCTCTGACAGCTCCTTGTCGTTGGCAGGACCTGCCTCGCTCGCCGGTGGCTCCGCCTCTGGATTCCTGCTTCCTGAGACCGGCGCGCCCGGCCAACCGCCGACCCCCCTCGCGCTGGGCCGCACGCTCTCCCTCCTCCTCCCCAAAGTGGAGCGAGGGCTCGAAGAGGAGGTTCACCTTTCCGCCGCCGGGACACCGGAAGACCATCTTGGAGGACGAGGAGCCGCCGTGAAGCCGTCCTCTACCACCTCCTCCACTTCTGCCTAAATAGACCCAGTACCTCAGAACCCCCCTCCCCCCCAAACATATGGACTCCCTCTAGAGGAGCCTGAGGGGGAGGTTGGGATCCACCCAGTAGCACCAGCTGACCATCGAGGAACCAGAACCTCTTTTTTTTAAGAGGAACCTGGAATGTACTGTATTTAAAGACATCCCATACAGAAGAATAAGTCTCCATAAGAGGTGCCTGTGTACTTGAGTTAACCATCACCCACGTACGTGTGTGTCTGAACCTTTTTTTTTTTTCCAGGTAAAAACTCCTCCTGTGTTTACATTTTTTATTTTTCTTCATCGCTGTCCCATAAATATTCATGCAAACTTTTTTTAATAAGAACATCCTTTTTTATTTATTTATTTTTTATTTTTTTGGCAGCCTTTAAAGCTTCACTTTACTTTTCAAGGAGAGGAAAGACACAAAAAAAAGGAAGCAAACAAACAAACAAACAAAAAAACCAACAACTTCTGCTTCACCGGGTCTGAAGCGGAGACACATGATGTCATTCCTGATGCTCGTGTCCGTCTTTATTTTTACGTTGAGGTGAATGTTTGACTCTGTAGACATGTAGAAGACGGGCGACGACAACCTTATGCATATTTGGAAGGCAGTTGTACAAATATGGGTCAAATATTTGCATGCCTTTTGAATACTAGCACTTTAGTGCATGTACATAAAGAGCTCTAGTCGTTTGTGATTGCTCAGCTCAGCTGTTTGGGGGGGGGGTTGTTTTGTTGTCACATGATTTGCATTGATGAAAATAATGTTTTTAAGTAAATTATTGTACCTATCAGACTGGCTTTGTACAGTTGTTACTATTGGATATGAAAAACTTTTTCTTTTGAGAAGAAAAAGAGTGATGAATGTTTTAAATGAAAAGTCTATGTCAAAAGTCTTAATGAGCTATAGTCTTATGTAAATAGTAAATGGTAATAAACATGAATGTGTATTTCCAACACTGCCTTCTTGTATTGTATCTCTCCATGACAGAGGCTGGCTGCAGCTCCTGATGGATGGTGCGCTCTGTCGTTAGACCTGAGCTTGTGTTCTTGGTGGACACGCCATCCTAAACCTTGTGCGCGTGGATTACAGTGCACACCACGGGATTACAGTGGGTCAGGGTGGGACGCACACAAGGGAGAACGCGGATAAGATGATTGTGTCCTCCCAGAAGTCAAATCCTCTTGCGTCACGTTGTGCGATCTTACTCTTGTTTCCCAGGTTATTGTGCAAGTCGAACACCATTACTACTACCCCCAACTAGTTTATTTAAAGGTCTGCAGGATCAAATGTGCGGTTTTACCGACCCCTGACAGAGTCGCTGACTGTAAAGAAATTATTTTTGGACGTTTTGCCCTTATTTAGATAGAACAATAAAGGTCAAGCTCACTGGAGTCACACTAGGGACTCAAGCTGCTACACACCATGTCTGACCCAAGTGGTGACCTCAAGAACTTAAAAAGAAGAAGGAAAAAAAACCCTAAAACACCAGAGTACCAGCTGGTTGTATGAATACTATGAAGACTGACTGCAAAAGGGAGTTTCCAGCATCTAGACAGGATTAGAAATGAGTGTTTCAGAAGGACGCTCAGGTTGATTAGTTTAGAGATTAAACTAATCAAAGAGGCAAGGCTGAGATGATTTAGACATGTGCAGAGCAGGGATTGTGGGAATATTGGACAAACAATGATGAAGATGGGATGGTCCAGGTGAAGGGGGACATCCAGAGGTTGGTGTGACAGAGGAGGCTGCTCTGGATAGGGTGAGATGGAGGCAGATGGTTTGCTCTGGTGACCCAGAAAGGGAGGAGATGAGAGAAGAAGATGAGGCTTACAATGTGATACAAAGAGCAGTTGGGGCCTCTCGATCGTTTCCTTGTTAATAACGACTGAAGATTTAACCCATTCTTAGGGGCAAGGCTTAAGTCAGGGGTGTAGACACTCTGAATGAGAGGAGTGCCAGCAGAGGCCACTAGTATTTAGCACTAGTTTACAGATGTGTATTTCTACACTATTATAACTTATGGATGTAATTGGCTCATCAGGCTAGTTAGAGTTAGCAGATACTTAAAGTCAGTTTGCTCAGCAGTAGATTCAGGTTTAAACAAAGAAGCATGAGGCTGAAATTTGCACCAACTTACAGCCTGTGTTATACGAGTTCACCAACACACACCGATCCCTCTGAAAGCAGCTGCTTTACCTGTACCTGCCTCAGGTGAGTCTCTGAACAACCAAATGAGAAACTAAATGTCTACTTAAACTAGGTCCAACTAAAAAATAAAGAATAAACACAAATAATATTTACATATATTTCTAACAATAACTGAGCAGTACAATTGGTTAGTGGAAATACCCTGACCTTTAAATTCAGTTACCTCCGTGTCCAAAACACCCATGTGGGTGGGGCATGCATTTAGAGTTTAGACGAGCAGAACCAAAACGCAAAGGACCTAAAATGAAAGTGAGAAGGAAGAAAATGTTTGTTATTGGAAGCAGTTTTAATTTCAGAGCAGCTCAGAACGTTTAAGCGCTTCTTTTATCTCGACATCTTTCACTGCAGTTGTTGAGTAAACGGCTTGATGAGCGTCCTTTCAGCTCGTTGAATTAAGCATTAACGGCCTTCTCAGTGTGTATTTTTTGCTCTTCAGGGACTCGCACACTGTGCAGAAAAATATTTGATAATGAAACATCGAGTGTGGCCTTAATAAAGATCATGATAACAAGAAGTATATCTAAAGAGCTTATCCTTCACCAAGACACCACCGGGCTGCCTGCCAGTAGAGAAACTAGTTTTTTGGGGGGAGATTTTTGCTCTCCATTATGTCCAATATTTTGATTATTATATTAAAATTGCATGTTGGGTATCTGAAAATAATTTCTTACGAACTAAAACATTAGAAAAATCTTTAACATAAAGAAATTTTCACCTGAGGATGGCAAATAAAATGTTTATTTAGTTGTTTTCAGTGACGGAAACAAGCTTCAGTACATCACAGACACAGGAATCCACACCCCGTTAAACAAAATGTACATGAGAAAAAAATTCTTATCATTTCAGGAATGTTTTACAAACCAGGTCCAAATAGCTTTGGGTCTTTGTGGTTAGTGAAGCTGCCACTAATGCCACCCTGGGTTATTCCTAGAATGTTGTTAATTAGCCTGGTAGGTTTGTGTGTGTGTGTGTGTGTGTGTGTGTGTGTGTGTGTGTGTGTGTGTGAGTGAGTGAGTGCGTGTGTGTG
>VURO01020568.1:7837-22222 GCA_015108175.1 Pelvicachromis taeniatus
GATCCCCCCCCCCCCCCAAATTTAATATTTCTGTTTCCCCCAACTTTAGTTTCCTGCTCAGACTAAAGCAGCCCCAGATGAACAAAAGGTGTTTGGCTTGTGGGAGACCGGAGAGGACTTTGATAAGGTAAACACTCTCACAGCAATCACTGAATTTCACAAGAATATAAAGTTGTTTCAGTGTGAGCAACGATTGGTTTGTTACTATTGTTTGAAAAACAAGCTGCTACTGACCCAGTCTTGCAATTTATCCATATTTCCTAATGTGCTGCTTTACTGATATTAAGATTTAACTACAAACTGTATATAAAAGATGGGTGTAACCACTATGGTATCCATTGGTTTGTAAAATCTTGTTTTGAGGGATCAGTTTTATCATTTTGGCCATCGCCATCTTGCTTCTCTTTCCTTAGAGTGTAGCGAAGAATTAACTAATGCTAGCTTGGATAGCAAAGTGGTTGTGGTCAGTTTATACACCTACCATGGGCGTTAATGTAGTAAGTAATGGAAATTTTGGGCTTTTAATGATTTCTTAGAATTCTTCTTTTTCTAGCATACATAATGACTTTAGAAGGCAAGAAATAATTTTCTGACCACAACTGTAAACGTTAATCGGTAATAAGTAGCATAAAGACAGACTGGAATTTAAATTGCCTGATGGGGCAAGATGACCTAAAATGAGTGACTGCGCCCATTAAACTCAGCATAAAAGATGATTACATGGGGCAGAGGGACGTTTTCCTCATAAGGTTTTAAAAACTGAGCTTAAAAAAATGAATGGTGGTAATAAAAACCAAGAGAGGTTGACATTGATCACTGACATTTTTAGGGGCTTGTTCAGATTAAACAGAACCAGATACAACACACTAAAATATGTTCAAACCACAACAGCCTTAATAAACCCAGATTAGTTTGGCCCCGGAAGCAGGGTTCATACGTCATCACTTAAAGACCGGATAGGATTGGAAGTCCGTGTCCATTAGAAGGAATGCAGGTTTGAGGCACTTCTGCGTGGCCTCACATTTCAGACCCAGAAGCTACGTAGATCTTTTATACCAACAGTGTGCCCAAGTTAACCGTCTGAGGTCTTTATCTTGGTTTTGTTCTTCCTGCAGCACCGCCGGCTGCTCTATGATGTGTTCACGAAAAACTACCGGGTCAGGAGGAACATAATCCAGTCCAGACTGGCACAGGAGCTTGGAGACGTGTCTAAAGCCGACATCGACCGGCTGCTTAATGTGAGCAGAGTTCTGAGTCTCAACATCTGCCTTTCAACCAGATGTTTTCCACTGATCTAACCTGTTGTCTGGTTTTCAGGAGTGCTGCAGCAGCCATGCAGGGATGTGGTACCTAAAGGGAACAATACAGTCCTGACCCCGGGAGCCTCCCCCCCCATGCAGTCACCCCCAGCCAATCATATCCACTCTCAGGTGTCCCGCGGGAGGGCAGTGGAGAGATGAGAGCCAATCACAGCGGCTCGCCCAGCTCTGAGAGTGGGCGACTAGAGGACAAAGATGGTCAGCTGTGCTCAGAACGAGCTTTTCTCATTTCAGTTGAAGCATTTCTGATCTTCATGTGAGCGCCCCGACTCAGTGGGAGGACTGAAGCTCCCCACGTACTCTGACAACTGGAAAGGTCTGAGGGGGAGGAAAAAAATGAAGAACTAGAATAATGAATATTTGCGGTTTATTAGTAGATTTTTTTTGTCTCTCTGTTTTTTTGCATTTATGACCTGAAATTTGGTTGTTCTTTAGCTAAGCCTTTTCCACATCAGTTTGGTGTTTACGATTGAAAGCGGCTGTGGCTCTGAATGCTTTCACTTCACCCCTCGTTGTAAATTCCCTCGGAGAAAACACATTTCACTTTATTGCTTCACCAACAAGGCAAATGTTGCTTAAGGCTTTTTAGGCACCCAAATTGTCTTTGCGCCCGTTAGTCTTTACACTTTCACCAATCTGACTTTAAGGAATATTAGCCGATTATGATATTTTTATTTGATGCATAAAAGAGGAAGGGTGGGTTTAAAGGTTTCGACGCTTAGATAAAATATGGCCGAATACTGTAAGAAAAAAGGGAAAACAAAAACAAACCAAGCTGAAGTGTTAATGAACTGATATCTCTGATGTCTTTGGCAACCGTGGACCTGAGAGCTGCTTCATCAAATGTGGCTTTCCCTACATTTGTTATTCAGTCACACGTAGTGATTTCTAAACTTTTCAATGGCTGATGTTCAGATTTTTGTTGGATTTTTGTTCTTTTTCTTTTTTTGAGAGGCTTTTTTGAGTGACTGATTTCTTGATGAGAACCAATAAAGATGATGATTTGGAATAAAATGTAGATCCGTCTCTGCGCAAACACCAGTCCAGCACACAAACACTGGACCTTCCTAAGTGGCGATGCAGTAGATACGCCGACGTTATCGCCACATGCTGCTATCTTGAGACTCCATCTAAAGTGCCTCTGCCTCACAAGGCATTCAGGACAAACTCCAACCCTTCATATGAGGTAACGCTTTGATTTTCAACACGTTATATTTGTGGACATATGAGCTGAATTTCAGGGCAAATCTGATTTCCTCCATCATCAAATATTCCAAGTAATATTATTTTTTATTGGTTTGTTATTTTGCTCAATAAACACTTTAAATGTTTGATGCATTTTGTCATTGTTGCTGTAGTTTTCTTTTGTGAAATGTGGCACATGACTGTATATGGATTTCTGTCAGGTACCAAATACAAATCTTTAATATGCATGGGTAATTTATTTGAAAATACAGAAAGTTTACGTTTGCTACAGAAGATGGTCTTTTAACAAGTTACAGACCCGGTGTGGAACACTTTAATGCAGAGTTGTTGGCTTTGCATTTAATTTTTCACTCTTTTTACAACAGGAAGCCTTTAAAGGAGGCAGTTTGTGGTCGTTTCTAGCTCCAGTTATCCCTAAAAACTCCCAAAGTGTGCAGAAGCTCATGTTTTGTTTTTCTTTACTATGACCAGGAGGAAACCACAGATAATAAAACAGTGTTTTTATAGTTTTAATGAGTGGCATTGTCTGGCTCACAGTAGATGATCAGCATAGCTGTTGCTGAGTGCATTTTGTGCTATCTGTGGGTGAATTTCTGTTTCTAATCTATGAAGTTCTGGCTGGAATACGAGTAAGTAGTTCATGTGAATTACCGTGTACGTAGATGAACAACAAACAAACACACACGAGATGTGCTTCCTCATCCAGCCACTAATGCAAAGATGAACTTTCATTCACAAGAACCTAAGCACAGACTTTTTGGGTGGTCTGTTATTCAAATTTAGCAATCGGTTTTCTTTTATATAATTTGATTCTTTCTTGCTATAGCACCATGATTTTCCCACAGAGCTCAGGGCAGTTATAGCTCTCATTTTAATTTGTAATGACTCTAGTTCTATCTTTAGACTGGGTTGGGGCTCAGCACCGTGTCTGTATGGCTGACCTCAAAGTTATTATTTGTTTGTTAAAGCGTATAAGTGAAGTTGTACTGGATGGATGAGATTTAATTGTATTTTACAGCAGACATAAACACAGTCGTGTTTTCATATCCTTCTGGGGACATCGAATTGACAGTGCTTTCCCTAAGCATCAAAAATTAATGCCTAACCCGAACTCATAGGTTATGTTTAGGCTAATTGTAACCCTGACACTAAAACATCATGTTGAGTCTCAAAAATACCTTCAAATTAATCGAGATGCAGATTTTGTCCCCATGATGGCCGTTGGTCCCCACAAGTATAGTAAACTTCCAATTTTTGGTCCCCACAAAGATATGTAAACATGGTATATGTGCGCACACACACACACACACACACACACGACAGTTTCCATCTCAGCTTGTTTCAGGTTTTAATGGCTCAGAGAAGTAACACTAACCATGAAACAGGCAAAAAACAGCAGTTTACTCAGGTCTCTGATGGAGACAGTAGTACATCACACGTAGCATTAGCTAGCTACATTTACAACACGCCTGTGCAATTCTAAAGTGCATCTCTTTGAGATTTTACAGGCATCTACAGATACAGCAGTGCACAGTTAAGCTGAACAAGGACTCGTGAACATCGGGCAGCTGAAGCAACAGAAGTGCTGCTAAGAAAAAGCTTCTAAACATACTTCAAGACACTGTTACAGGTTATATTATCAAGTACACAGTCAATATTTTGGTAAACTTTATTATAACATTCGCTTACAGCCATCTAAACTACCTTAAGACAATCAAGTATAAATTCACTAGGATAATGCATCAGTTACAAAAATCCTAACTTATTAGAGCACCTAAAATCACCTCTGAACTCCACAAATACGGCATTCATTGTATACTGTAGATCAGTCAACCTGACTGTTACAAATGCAGGCAAAACTACCGCCAAGAAATTCACTTTTTTTTTTTTTGCTACAGCAGTAAAGAAAGACATAAATTCTGAAGTATTTAAGCTCACATGAGCTCTGTTTAAAAACAAAACAAAACAGAGATGGGCTTCTGTTTCACAGCTCTGTAATCTCCTCTTAATTATGTAGGAAATTTCCCAGAAAGAGCAACGTCATTTGAAGGGAGTATATAAAAGCGATTGTGATCATGTGATAACGACCCCACAAAGCTGAGACGAGATGCAGTCATTGTTTAGCTGCCTGGCCAACAACTTTTAATGCTATTGTTCCCTTTCTAGTTTCAGCACAATACCTGCTCAGCACCTGAGACGCACAGTTAACAAGCGGCTGGTGGAGCACCGATAGGCTAAAGGGCGGAGATTTCCATCAACCATAGACGGAGCAGAAACAGAAAACGCTGGACCATTAAAGAAGCTAAAAGTCCCAGCTCTAGCTTCTTGAACGTGTACTTTTTTGGGATATTCGTCTTCCCCGACAGTAAAATTAAAACATTCATGTTTCGGACTGCTTGTTGGGTGTTACCTTAGTCTATAATAAATTTCACAGAGCCTAAGTTGAAGCTTTGAGGCAGTTAGATTTCGAGGAAGTGCTTACTCTAAGGAAGAAGAAGGATGTACATCAACTTTCTATAGTTTCTAGAATTTTGCATCTTTACTGGGAACTTTCCTTTGATTTTACTTTAGCATGCCGCTTCTCTAAAAGGAAACTGTGTGACCCATAAAATAAAGTGTAGCCGGCTTAAAGGAAGACAATTTTCCCCCAGAAATGTTCCCGCAGGAGCTTGTTTGTGAACTAGTTTTCGCAAATTGAGGTAAAGTGATTGCACAGTAGAGACGGTGGCGTCAGGCACTGGTGTTTCTGTGCAAAACGAGCCACATCTGTGACGTGAGCTGGTGGTGTTAGCCTTTGTTCCTGCGATGCCCTTATCTGTTAAGCTGTTTGTGCCGTGATCACAGTTAGTGATCAAAAGTCTTTCAAAGAATTATTCTGGACGTTTTTAATTAGCCAGAGCTTTCCCACATGAGTGTTTACCCCGGTTTTCAATCAGGTCTTCTTTGGTTTTCTGGATGCGGGAGAAAATTTCCCTAAAGAGTTCCTTGTACTCCGGCTGGTGAAAGTCATCCTCAAAGTCCTCCCTGTCTGTCAGAGGATGGAAGGTGGTGGCGATGAGGGATGCAGTCTGCACTGACTTGTGGCTCAGTCTGTCCTGCTCATCTTCCTCAGAATGGCAGCGCCGAAGCAGCTCGTCGTACTTCACCTGCAAGGCGCTGTACTGGGCGTCAACCTCGTTGAGCAGCGAGATCCCGCGATACTTCACTACCTCGGCTCGGCGTATGCAGGAGCACTCGTGGTCGTAGAGCCTGTCAGGAGAGTCGGGCATCTGCGTCGCCTTCATCAGTCGCTCACTTCCCCAGCGCTTCAGGACTGCAGGGCTTTTAGCCAAACATGCCACTCCGTCACTCTCCTCCTCTGGGTTGAGGAACACTGTGTGAGGCAGCAGGCCATGGAGGACGTCCGGCCTGTTGCATCTCGTAGAGGATTCTGATTTCCAGAGCTGACGAAGCTCCTCCGCCTCACGCTCCAACTCAGACAGTCTGGCCTGATGAAGATAGACAATTAGATAAACTGCTAGCCCTGCAACAGACTGGCGACCTGTCCAGTGTGTACTCTGCTACCCGCCACACGTGACCTTGAATTGGATTAGTGATCAAGAAAGTGGATGAATGCAAATCAGAAACAAATTTGTAGGACAGAAGTGATAAAGCGCGAGAGATACTGGTGTCACTCTCACCTGACATCCTGCCATCCCGGCCAGCTGCTGCTCCAGCTCCGCATTTTCTCGGGTGAGCAGCTCGGCCGCTCGCTCTGCTTCCTCCCTCCGAGCGCGTTCAGTGGCAAACTGTGTCTGAAGAGCATGGAGGGACTGTTGAAGTGACTCCTGCTCCTCTTCCTGCCATGACGTGGTAGATGGCTCGAGATCGTTTGAGGGTTTGTCGGGATCGTCGTCGTACCTGCACAGACAATTAAAGCTGAATTGCATTTTTCACACGTATACTTCATTTTTAGATTTCATGATTTCCATATACAGTATTTACATAAAAGGACTGATAACACTCATGTCTGAATACTAAATATAAAGCTAAAGCCAGCGGATGGTTGGCTACAGTCCTGACCAAAGCAGTGACTCCCGGGAGAACAGCCGGTTGGCTGACAGAGACCATGTGACGTGACTATAAGCTCCACAAGAACCCAGTGAAAGAATCTCTAAACAGATTATTTCCTCAGCTAATCTCATCCATTGTCACTTCTTTTTCCATCTGTGATGCATTTACTTATAAATGTGGCTTAACAGCCTAAAAGGTGGCAGTAAATGCAGCGGGGGGGGTGAAGGGTCAAAGGTCAGCAGGCAGGTTGTTGAATCTGATGGTTGACTCTTATTTTGTAGCGACTGTTTTAAAGCAGCATTGACCATTTAAACCAAATCTCCAGCTTCATCCATTTGTCTTGTTGTGTGTGTGTGAAAATTTATATTTATCTGAGATATCCAAAATAATAAAGAGTTGGAAAAAAATAAATAAATAACGACAGGTGGGGAAAAAAAAAAGAAAGAAAAAAAGCACACTAAGCAGGGATCGAGGCCTTATCAGTAGTACCGGGCAGCCTGTGTGAGAGTTCATCAACTTCAGACAGCATATTGAGACATGTTTGTTCCTTCAGCTCGAGACTTTGACCTCCTTTCTTCCAACCTCATCCACTGCGCTGCGCTCTGACTTTATCGCTGCATGTTGTGAAGAAGCCCTGCTAACAGGATTACGCACCGCAGAGACTAAACTGAGGCTGTGAATGAACGCGTCATACTACAGATCAAGAACGAGTGGCCGGGGCACAAAACACACAGGCCTCTGCGCGGTAGACACAAGCTGATGCCAGGAAGAGCAGGATCAGCACAGATCAGTTAAACTAAAGCTGAGAGGATTTGATTGCATCTCCTCCTGAAAATTACAACAAACAATTAAGGCTATTTTACCAGAGTCAAATACAAAAACCATGTTTAATACGTTTGTTTGTTTTTTTTGTACCTCTCACACGTTTGGCCCTTTTTACTATGAGCAAGTGACATTAGGCGGGGAAGATGGAAAACTACATCATCATAAATAGTTCCCAGAACCATTTATGATAAAGTAAACACGTGTAAGCTTCAGATCTTCCCTTCTGAAGTCAACTCTCTCGACTCCTCATTTAAGCGCCACTGATCTGTGATAATTTGTGTTTGCGCGCTACCACACCTGAGTGTGTTTTGCAGCTCCTGCAGGCAGGACACGCTGCGAGTGCTGCGAGGCCAGCTCTCTCTGTGTGAAGGTTTCTGAGGCGGAAAGGGACTCAGCTTCAGCTCCTCCACCTGATGCTGCAGCTCCTCCACCTGCACCTGCAGCAGCTCCACTGTTTCTGTAAGCCTGCACAGAAAACAATAAAAATCAATGAAAACAAAGTTATTAAAATGTAAAGGAAATATCGTTTCCACCGCGATGAGGGTGGATGAGGTAAATATCTCACCCTTGGATCTTCTGCTGGGCCGCCCGGTTGTCCAGAACAAGTTTGCGGTTGCTCTGCTCCAGCTCTCGGGCCGACAGGTCGAGCTGCTCGTACACTTTTGCGTGCTGGTCGTTAACCTGTCTGAGGAGGTCCACCTGCTTTGTCAAGTACTGGAGACGAGAGAGAGAACGGTGATAAGGGTCTAAAAGGAGGAAGACATCTGTTATTGTTAACATTTACGCTCTCATCATAAGATTCAAAGATGAACACAAACGGTGGCTGAGACAACACATGGGGAGACTTCTAGTATGGTGCTTTTGAAAAGCTCCAAGTGATGAATAAAAGCCTGGATCTCCCCCCCAAAAATAAATGGAAATCATGTCCAAAAATCGCTTATAACTCGTGTTTTTATGTTTGCGATCTTCTATAGTAGCTTTGCATGATTCACTGTTTAAAATAATTATTTATCTCAATGACAGATATTTTAGCTCCTCTCCCTTTAAAGCCTGCCAGGGGTAACCCTTGAAGTTCTTTTCTAAGCTGAGCAGTTTCTGTCAGATTTCAGGCCTCCTGCCCTCACTGTAAGCCAGCTTTCATCTTATTGGCTGTCCCTCACAAACAAAAGTCTTGAACAGCTTGTAGGTGGGGCTTCTGCACCTTTAAGGAATCTTCAATTACATACTCAAACGGAGCCGAAAGTAGATTTTTAGAAAAACAAAAAAGAAAAGAAGAAGATCTTAACCAAGCATTTCCAGCACATACTCATTATTTAAACTGTGGTCATGTTTGATGTGAGGAACAACAGTAAGGCAGTATAAACAAAAATCTTTAACTGACATTATTGCTGCTATTTGAGCATTTTTCTGGCAGGTTAACAGCCCGACAAGTTTATTTCCCAGTAACACCTAAATGTCTCCCTTAACTGCCGGATTAATTGAGGACGGTTTATCTAACTGGGCGCTAGCGCCAGGAAACTTTCGTCATGTAATCAGTTGGCTGAAAATCAAAAGAAAACCCTCCCAGCTGATAAGTAACTTCACTCTGCCCGGACACGCCAACATAAACGGTCCAAAGTCAATGAGGCAAGCTGTACATTTGAAATGTGGTTTTCATGGTGCTTCATTTTATTAGTCGCCTTTCAATCCAGCGAAGAATGAGCGTACATCAGCGAATCGATCCCAGCACAGGTCAACAGTGACGTCACGTGTGTCTACTGCAGGTCTTAAGAGATTAATTGAGTATCAAGTTTAGTGCAGGGATGGATTTAGAGCCAGACTCCCCCCCCCCAGACTGAGCCTGTTTAATTAAATTTAGCATGAAGTCAGAAGTCTCCTAGATAATGTTTTAATTCAAGGAAACTTTATTGACCAGAGTTCAGTGAGCCTTCGGGGAGTTTAAAGGTCAAAGGGGGGCATGTCTAACTATCCCAAGAAGAAGAAACGGCTGTGTACAGCAAAATGTTTCGTTTTCACGTTTAGGAACACCCTGAAAGCATTAAAGAGGAAATCAGCATCTGTTGACGTTTCCAGCACAGCCTGGTCTAATGAGAGCTCTGTTTAGGACTACTTTGGGAGAGAAGAGAGTTCTTTACCTCAATCTCCTGCAGTTGTTCCTGGTTGGTGGAGTACATCTGCTTGAGCCCCTGCTCCAGCTCCCTGTTCCTCTCCAGAAGGGTCTTCCCCAGCTCGGCTGCCAGCTGCAGGTCTGCAGGAGACACAGAGAGAGGTGAAACCAGCGTTCATGGCCCAGTGTCAGTAATGGTGAAGGAGACCTGACGAGCAGCTTTCACAGGTGCTGCTGGTGATGGCAGCAATCCAGTCACCCAAAGTGTCTCTTTAAAATCTCAATTAAGGGAAGAATATAGGCATGCACTTTTTCACTCTACCTGCACACAAACACGATGAAATGTGAAGGTGATTTTTACAAACACACGCACACAAACCCACAGCTACTAGCGTAAATGCAGCCCATGAAGGCAGAAAGGATTAATAAAGTCAAAGGCACATTCAGGCACAGCGTTTCTGTTTTTTCCCCCCCCACTTTGCCGCATATGTGAGTGTCCTGCTGACTCCTGGATTTTCTCGCACCCTTCCAGGACTCGCAAAATTTCCACTGAATCAGACTGTAGACTAAATAAATCACTCCGACTTAAAAGCCACAGAAATTGGTGCAAATATTGCCGGTGAATATTTTAAAAATTACTTATAATGTCATACATATATTAAACACCACGCATTAACAGCTGTAACAGCCCTGTATTCTCGGCCTGCAGGGTAATTAAATGAATCTTTTATCTTTAAGGACTGAGACACAAAGACTGAAAGGAAACTGTACCATGTTCAAGGTCTTGCTTGTCGTACCACGGTTCCTCCTCCTTTATCTCAAATTCCTCCTCCACGATCATGTCTGTCAGCATCTTCGGGATTATATTTTAATTTATTTAATCTGTCAAACCTTTTAAGCATTTATCGCCATTAAAAGAATGAAACACTATTTAAAAAAGGACATTCATATACGAAGATAACCGGTTCATTCAGCTTCTTCTTCCCAACAGCCGGCACCGGTGCGCGCTCATCACCGGACAGTCTCACTTCCAGCTCACCGCTCATGAAATCGTCTGCGCTCAGGATCGATTTCCGGTTTGGCTTTTCAGAATAAGTATTGCACCAAGACGCAAGAAGAAGACAGCGTATAAAGATTTAAAAATATAAATATGTTAACGAAAGAAACAGATAAACAGCAAGAGAACAAACGATGAAAAGTTAAAAGCAAACTACACTAATTAAAAAGCTGGGCACATGATCAGTAGGTATGACCTTTAGCAGAAATACATTAATTTAGGGCCAAAAACTAAAACTAGCTTTGTGAAATCTCTGTGAATAACAAAAGAAGAAGCAACAGGACCGCGTGCGATCTGGATGTTAACTGGTTTGAGAAAAAATTGATGCCACTATATAATAATATTTAATTGTGTTTAATTGTGTGTATCTTAAACGCCAGCTTAGATGTAATGTCTGGTTAACGTCGGTAAAACAAAACTGCGCTTTTATTGTGAAGATTAGCAACCGCGGTTTCCGGGATCAGGTCGCCACACCTGCTCCTCCGAGTTTGGTCCGTCAAACATTAACAGCCACCACACGAGGGCGCTGCAGAAATACACCGGCACGAAGGTAGAACCGCAGAAATAGAAATCCACGGTAGGATAACGATCGCTGGTCATCAACGAGTAACCAGCAGATCTGCTTCTGCGTGTGATTATTTATTTATTTGTTTTAATGAAGGAATTTTTTTTTTTGCCATAAAAATATTCCCTTACAAAGTGAAAGAAGTTTCATTTAAATTAATTAATAGATTTTATCAATAAAAAAATTAAAAGATTCAAACACATAAGGATGACATGGTCTTCTTCCCAGAGACTTCTATTATTACCATTTATTTTAGTGTTGCATTTTTTATAGATGTTATCAACATACATTAAAGAGCTCGTCAAAATGTGTACTTTTTAACTATCTTATTTCATTATAGTGACTCTAAATGATTTACTTCATCAATTTAAATTGAGTAAAAATATCATATAAAACAAATCCATTACAAGTATAAGTGCTGCGATTAAAAAAAGCATTTTTGTTAGTCAGTGATATTTTTTTAATCTTAATAAAGATTTTTAAAATATGCAGTATTTTAACATTCAAGCTCTACCAAGTGTAGGAGTGTTTATCCTTATAATTTCTTTAATGCATTATAATTAATAAGCTGATTGTGTGTCTTATACAAAATACAGATTTACAAAAAAACAAAAACTTTCCTGTAAACTGCAGAAAACTAAATAAATTAGTCTTTGACCTAGCTATCATAACACACAAGTCCATTGTGAGTAAATGTATGTTTTAAACTGTTCATTTCAAATAGAAGTATCTGACTTTTTCACTCTACATGTCAGGGAGTGTCCTGCTTCTTACCATCAGAGGGTGGCAGTGTAGTTTCATAATTTACTTTAAATCCCTTGCTTGACAAGCATGACATGTACCAGACATGAAAGTCCTTGTTTAAATAGACAAAGACGATGCATGCACACTGATTTGTAATAAATTATTTATTGAAAACATCAAACGAACTAACCAAGCTCTAATAAATGAACACACCACAGAGAGCTGATCCACAGCGTGCACAAAATAAAGCATTTGATCGGCACTGAAGTCAAAAATCTGTTTTGTTATTGGATGCAGAGGTTGAAACATTCTCCGTGATTTCTTCTGGGAACCATCCTGCCAGCTGGTTATAAATAGTGTGATGCAAGATGATGATGACTAGTACAGCTTCAGCCGCTTCACCTTGTATATCCCCAAACAGGTTTTTCCTTTATTTAGTAAAATAATATGAATCTTTCACCGGTTTAATCACTGTTTCTACTATTGTACCCAAAACAGATGAAACAACAGTATACACTAAATGACTTTTACACCTCAGATGGCTTTATATCGATATTATGCACATTGCATATGTTGTAGCAAGCCAATAACAGCTAGTTTTAAAAAATTCAGAAGTTGACCGTAAGCCCAGAAGAATAAGCACAGACAAATAAAAATATACTTATTATATAATCATGAAAATAGCTCCAAACCAAAGTACATAGCAGCAGGTACAGATATGATAGACTATGTTTTTGTGTCTACTTTACATTAAATAAGATCCAATTTGCATGACAGAAACAGCTAATAGTAATCCAGAGATTATATTGTTTATATCTAAACACACACTCACAGGTCACTTTGTCAGGTACAATTTCTTGTTAACCTAAATATCTCATCAGCCACTCCCACATTTAGACATACAGACACGGAGTGTTTCAGAAAGTGCTGATCTGCTGGGATTTTCCCCACACAACCATCTCTAGTGTTTATAGAATGTGATCTAAAAAAGAGAAAATGTGCAGTGAGCAGCAGTTCCCTGGGCATGAATGCCTTGTTAATGTCAAAGGTCAGAGGAGAATGGCTAAGCTGCTAGTTTGTTTAATATGAAAGCAAAAGTAAAATCAAATAACCGTTACTACCGAAGTACAACAAGTCAAACCTTAAAGCGGATGGGCTACAGCGGCACATGACCACACTGGGTGCCACTCAGCTAAGAACAGGAAACTGAGGCTACATTTCCCACAAGACCATCAAAATTACACATGAGTGGAAAAACGTAGGTCTGGCGAGTTGGTCAGAATTTGGTGTGAACAACATGAGCACAAGGATTCATCTTTGCTTGTATGAAGTGTTCAGCCTTTTGCTGGTTTATTATGGTGTGAGGGATATTTTCTTTGCACGCCTTGGACTCCTTAATATTCTTTAAACACCACAGGCTGTCTGAGTATTGGTGCGGCCGGTGTCCATCCCTTTACGACCACAGTGTACCCAATTGATGGCTGCTTTTAAGCAGGATATCAAATATCACAAAACTCAAATCGTTTCTTGAACATGGCCACTGTACTCAGACCGCTTTAAGTTAGCCACTTAAATCCTAACTGTTAGGCTTTAAGTGGTAACGGTAATTAGCACAAGGATGTAAGTTTAACATGTAAAAATCCCAGAGTAACTGAGAGAAATTCCAATAAAACTCATGTTGACAGTGCAGTTCATTCATCAGCCATCTGTACAATACTACCCATGAGTAAACATCCCAATTACTACGTGTCACTTTAGCCAGGCAGCTGAGTCAGAAGAAGTTTTATTCCAAGATTTGTGTGCGGAGTCGTGAGGCCGGAGCGCTCGCTGATTGTGCAAGCCGTCGAAGCAGAAGTCACACTGTCACGTCTCAGTGCCTCCTCAACCCCAGGCAAGATTATTCATGCAGGTTGAGGATTAGTTGCAGTAACATCTTAAGCGTTTTCCGTTAAGGCCTCTTAGCTCCAGCCCTTTCATCTTCAACGTGCTCTCCCATTTTTGCGCTCCACCCTCAGCATGTTCCCTCTCTTCCCATCCAGCCTCCACCATCCTCCTGATTTCTGCGTCTCTGTTCTGTGGCTGTCAGCGAGATGAGAGCAACGGCAGAGCAGGAAGCAGGGGCTCTCCGCGGGGCTTCGGATGCTCTGAGTGATACAAAAGCTGTGATCTCCTTTCTGCAGAATCAACACGGCTTGTGTTTCTCCTATCTGCACTTACACTCGTGTTTTTTTGTTTTTTTTACTTTTATGTTGATGCCGTACTGCCTTTTAGATTTTATGGGGTGTGAAATATCAGAACAGCAGAATGGGACCCCATGCGCTCGTTCAGCCCGACCTGTTGTCTTATCTTATGGCAGAAAATGATTAGAAGAGCATCTCAGACTAGACTTCCACTCATGTTTTCTGTGTTTCAGTAAAGGGAAGCAGCACAATAATAGCCCCGCAAATAAAGGAAAGTCAGATAAACTAATGAGGTTCGGGGGGGGGGGGGGGGGGGGGGGGGGCGTACC